>KZ119521.1:0-48859 GCA_002153405.1 Mycosphaerella populi pn0402
GGTTTTTCATATCGGATTTTGAAACTTGTGTTGATTATTCCCCTACCCTGCTAGATAGCATGAAAACTCGAAATGGAAATTTTTTATCAAAGCATTTGTTCCCATTCTACGTAGCATGATTCAATGTAGTGTGTGTAAAAGAAAATTCTCTTGCGTGGTCGCGTGCCCTAGCCAATTACGAATTCCAGCTTCGTATACTTGGTTGCCGCGTTGAATCAAAACCACCCCCTGCATTAATTATCATTGATACTTGTTGGGTCTAGGATACATCATGTCTAATCTCATTTATTTTCCGGCTCCTTGGGCTTCTCGGTCTTATCCGCATTCGCGTTGTTTCCGCCTCCCTTGGGACCCTTTCTCGACCCACGCCCGCCGCGCGATCCTCGCGATGAGCCACCTGCGGCGGTCGTAGCTGGAGCCGCCGTAGCTCCATCGCTTGGTGCAGATGGTTTCGCTTTCGCGTTTGGTTGCTGGTCGTTACGGCCTTTGCGCGATTTCTCGCTCCCGGTGTTCGCTTTGCGTTCTAGCACTACCACTTGGCTCTGGGCGACAGTGACGGGGCTTGCTGCCATTGCTTTCTGCAATCCTTCTGGCTCAGCAAAGTCAACATATCCAAACCCTTTCTTCTTGTCGATTTCCACCTTAGCCACGGCGCCGAACGAACCGAAAGCTTCCTCTAACAAAGCCTCTGTGACTCCTTGCGATGGATTGGCATGTTTCAAGAAAGCCTGGGTTGCAGTAGGCGATGGAGTAGCAGATAATTTAGCTTTCGCGCCTTTCGGGGTCTTCGCAGGAGGATTGGAATTCGTTGCAGGGCTTTCGACATTTTGTGTACCAGCTGACTCAGTATCTTTGGGGTTTGCTGCTCCCGATTTCTTGTTCGCCTTTGCGTTCTGTTCCTTCTTAGGTTTTTCGGGGGCTGGGGTCGAGGGATCTCGTGCGCTATCGGTGGTTGAATCGGTGTCATTCAAGTCACCTTTTCCTCGTCGCCGCCCTCCTGCTGGAGACACTCCCAGATCACGCTGGAGTATTTTATTGGCTATGGCCGCATTACCACGCTCTCGCTTCCGTTCAGAGCCAGTGCTTTCCTTTGGTGTGTTGGAAGCATTGGCTTTGCCTGTCCTGGCCGCAGAAGCAGCCTGCTTGGCCCCCTTAGCAGACTCTTTGGTGGATTTCTCGCCTTTGCCTTTCTTCTCCGAAGGTTCAACTGTAGTTGCCTCTTTATTCGGTCTCAGTAGAAGTTTCTTAGCTTGCACCTTCTCCTTTGTATCCTTATCTGAACGACCCTTGGATGACTTCGAGTTTCCACCGTCCTTCGCTTTGCTTGCTTTTTTGTCTTTGATAAACTGCACCAGTGGGGTGATCACAATTGCATCTTTCTTATCATCGCCATCACCATCCGCAAGTGCAGATTTTGTGATTGGCTGAGTCAAGCTTTCCAAGAAGGCAATGAAGTCTGGGTCTTGATCTATTGTTCCCTGCCGTGCATCCTTTCGAACACGAGAGCCCGGTGTCTTCGCATAAGGAGCGAACTCAAGAGTTGGTGGCCCTAAGAGGACTGGGTCATGGAAAGTGTTTCGGGTATCATGGAATGAAGCTTGGCGAACATGTTCTGATAGTGGCGGGATCTGTTCGCTGGAAACGACATGAACATATGCTCTAGAGGGACGTGAGGGCTTTGCAGGACTGAAATTAATGAGATAATAAAATGAGTAAATGTATCAATAGTGATCAAGGGTAGAGACATGGTTCATACTCCTTTGAAACCTTGCCGGGCTTATACTGAAGCCAATCTACCTTCCCACTCCCTGCTTTCCACTCGATTCCCAAAGTATCCTCAAATTCAACACGCGTCAATCCGGGAGGTAGGCGGCGAATAAGAAGTTTCAGACGGGGCGCAGGAGGCTTATGAGCCTTCTTCGCCGGCGGGGCCTGTTTTTGAGTGGCAGCTGCGGGGATCTGAAGGAGGCCTGCTTTTGCTTTGCCCGAAGGTTGGGCGGGGTTTTGAGCCATAGTTGTAGCTCCAAAAGTCTCTGTCACCAGGGAAAATCAGTCGAGAGAGTGAGGAAAGCTTAGCCTCACCCTGTATTTGGGTCCTCGAGGCAGTGGGTTTCCCCGAGTGGGAGGTCAGCCTGCTGTATGGGGCAATATGAGGCGGTGAAGATTCTACGCAACAATCGCATTGGAACCTTGGAAGAATACTCGGCATACTGAACAGCAATTCCACCTATGACTGTATATTCGTATCTTTTCAGTTTGAAGTTCGGTGCTATGAATGACAACCTTGGAATCGGCTACCTAGGTAAAGTAAATACTAGCCAGCACCGGCCCCGGGGGTACAAACACTAGACCCCACGGCGAGGCAGGTGTTCAAAGGCTCATCACAATGTGATAATATATAGAGAACAAAGCCGAACAGAACTGCCCCAGAAACTCCAACGAGAAAATGTACGCTCACAAATCCAAACCTTAGAATACTATCTCATTTTGCATCAAATGCACCAGAGTAAACAGGATTGGCACTCCCATTCAACTGCGCTGCATCCAATACCCCCAGCGTCGCGGACCACGTCGGCCGCTACAGCTACATCTCCAAGAGCGCGATCCTACGCCCAGCCATTGGGCGTCTCGCATCCTCGAATGAAAAATTTTATTCAGTGGAACCAGACTTCTTTAAAACTCAAGAAGAGTCCGTTTGTAAACCAGGAGTGCCGTCCGAAAGTATTCGGGATGAGTATCTATGGGTAGATGATGAAACATATCTCAAGAGACAGGTTGTGCTGGAGCAGCACCGATGGTTTTGCCCTTGTTTCGGCCTTTGCGGTAGACTCGCTCGTCGTTCGGGTCAAATCCACCACGGCCCCAGAGGGCCCATTCCTCAGTCTCGCGCATGTAGTCTTCCGGAGTGAACGAAGTTCCATCGGCCTCTTCTTTCTCAAGCAATTCAAAGAAACGCTCATAGTCGATCCGAGTGTGCCACTTCCCATTGACGTGGAAGCGTTCCGAGGCAAGCAGCACACAGCAGCTGTGAGCATGCTCGGCTGCAATGCCATATCCAAGTCCACGACGCTCTAGCTCTGCATTGAGAGCGACGACGAAAGAGGCGATCTCCTCGTAGAAAGGCACGTTCTGCATCGTCAAACCAGCGCCGGCGCTTGTGCTTGTTCCACAGTATGTGACACCCTTGATCTCAACGAAACAAGGCAGAGCCTTCTCCACAAGATTAGCATACCCAATGACTGCGTCGTCTACGTTGAACCCCTTGACCAAGGTGAGACGGAATACGGTTCGTTGGATGTGACGTTTCTCCCGAAGAATATCCAAGCACCGCTGAAAGCGTTCCCAGAAATCACGGTGAAGTGGGCGGTCGATCTTGCGGAGGCTCTCGCGGTCGCTTGCGTCAATAGAGACGTAGAGCTGAGTGACACGCTTCAAATTCTCCAGCTGATCAGGATGCTGAGCGTTACAGACCATGAAGCTGGAAATATGCTCGGCGTGCAGCATGTTGAGGAAACGGTTGATATGAGGATAGAAAATAGGCTCGCCAACCAGACTCAACGCACAATGGCGGATTCGCATGGCCTCTGCGTATCGCTCCGCACGAACACCAGGGACGGCGCGCATGAGCTTAATTTTCTTGTAGTGACCTTCCTTGACTCCATTGAAGATCATCTCCGGTTCATCAACCTTCCAGCGCCAAGTAGTCCCAACCGGGTTGGTACCGTGACGCCAACAGAAAATGCACTTGTTGCTGCAGGAGAGAGATGGGGTAGCTTCCATACACAAGTGAGAGCGAATGCCGTAAAATGAGTACTTGTAGCAAGAGCCACGTCCACGCAGGGCAGACTTTGTCCATCGACAGATCTTAACTCCCGAGTGGGAGCCAACAATGGTGTATCCTTGCTTGGTCAAGGCGGCATAGGTGGGCGACGTCTTGGGGACCATCTCCTTGGCTGTAGGCTCTGAAACCACTGACTTACCAGCGGTGGTGAAGTCAACGGGAATAGGAGTAGCAGAGTTGTTCATCTTGATGTCTTCAAGATCCACCATTGTTTGGCCCTTGCTCTTTTGAGATTTGGCCGCATTCTCGTCATCCAAATCCTCTTCATCACTCTCCACAGCATCGCCGCTGCCCTCGACACCCTCTCCAAGACCGCCGGTCTCCAGAATGTCAGAACAAATATCCTGCAAGCCTGTGGTCCATTCCTTCAAAGCAGATTCAGCATCACTCTTCACATCACCCATCCCCAATGGATAAACACGCTTGCGACCGGTCAATTTTGCCATCCATCTATCGACCTCTTTGGCTTGAGTGCAAAATCCTTCTTCCTCAGTTGGCCATTCTTCCTTGTCACCAAAGCCGAAGACAGAATAACCAGCTAACTGGGATAGCGGTGCTGTGTCAATACGAAAATCATTGTGTGTTTCGTCCAAGTGACCTAGGAAAGTGTTGAGCACGGTGTCGATATTGTATGTGGGAATGAGGATGCAGTAGACATATCGAGTGCCGGGAGAGTTGGGAGGTGGCTTCGGAGCAGAGACAAAGAAGTCGTCAAAGTCGATATAGGAGATATCATGAATCTGGGGAGGGAGGAGGCCTTTGGCACGGTTGTCGGGATCGGCCTGATTTTGGGCTGCGGCGCGGAGGTCTTCCAGCAGGACGTTGGCGTAGCGCTCAGTCGTAGTTGTCAATGAAGCGAAGAAAATGATGGGTTGAATGTGAGTAATCGGTTCGATTTTTTCATCTGATGCCCGGCGTTTGCCAATGGTCTTGGCTGGCTTCTTTCCCTGCACGCGCTTTGGTCCAATGGTTGTTTGAGCGCTCTTCACAGCTGGGACCGATTTCTTCTCTTGCGTGGCTGGAGTGGAGACATTGCTCTCGATCGCGGATCGCTTTTCGTCAAGAGTTGGGGATTGGGATCGTGGCGATGGTGGGACAGAGGCCGACGCTGGAGTTTTTGATCTGGATTGAGACTGGGCGTAGACGCGCACAGCGAGGAATACTGCGGCCAGCGCCAGGAGGAGGGGAAGACGATAGGCATGCCATACGGCCAAGAAGCCTTAAAGAGATTAGTCATGTGCTTATAGACCATTATTTTCTGACCACGTACCGTTTGATATGACTGCGTCGTCCATCTTGATGCACAAGAGCTGAAGACGAGGGGATTTCGGAGGGGAAAAAAAAGAAAGTGGGGAGAAGCGGAGCAAATCAGCCGCCGCGCATTGCAAGTCTTGGTTCCTGCTTGAACCGCCTTCTGCACCCGAGTATTCCCCATTATGAAGAATAGAAAAAGGAATGGATTATATTAAGGCATCTTTAGTATATTTCATTATATTTGCACAATTGAAACAGAACCTTTCCAACTGTTTCTGCTCTGTCGATAATGTTTTTCGGAGTATAACCGGGGAAGGATTACCCCCCGCACACTCGCAAAGACATAGAAAAGTAGGGTTTGTACAGGTGACACCAACCAGGTGTACGGAGGTCCTCGTTATAAGCAGTAAATACGTGATCAAGTCCCACAATGCCATGCTGATGCAGCGTCGCAGAGTATCACGTTATCGGCCTCCGATAACCAACTCCGCTCCGACTCACCTCACCCTTCCAACGTTCAAGCTGCAACATGGAGAAAGCTGTCATTGACATGAAGCCTGAAGGCCCAAAAACCGGAGAACGCAGTCGTCCCAAGTCTAGGGGGAACCAGGCATGGGCCATATTATTTTCTACGCTGCTCGCGTGTGCGTGGTTCTTCTGGCCAAGGGTCTCTCACACGGCAAGCTGTGCTATGACTGTCGAGGAGCGGGCACAGAGAATCCTCACTGAAACTCCTTTGATCGGTCAGCCGAGCCTCATATTCCATTGTATTTAACCGATACTGATTGTTGGTAGATGGTCATAACGACTTGCCCATCCACCTCCGGGCCGAGTTGAAGAATCATATTTACGGCGCCAACTTCACCGAATCGTTTGCTACAGGGAAATTCTCAGGCCATGTAGATCTGCCGCGTCTCAAACAAGGACGCGTTGGCGGAACTTTTTGGAGTGTCTTTGTCTGGTGCCCTAAGGAATGGACGGACTTCTCTGACGAGAACTATGCCCCAAGTATGTGAGATTTTGTTGTCCATTTGTCCACGAGTATGCTCATAAACCATTCCAAATAGGCATCCGAGAGACCTTTGAGCAGGTCGATGTAATCAAACGTCTTCAAAAACAGTTTTCTCATGTGTTCTCCACTCCTCCAAACGGCACCACAGCTTTGAAGGCCTTTCAAGAGGGTAAAATCATCTCCCCCTTAGGAATTGAAGGCTTGCATTCTATTGGTAACTCCTTTTCACACCTTCGTACATTTTACGAATTGGGTGTTTCCTACGCGACTTTGACCCACAATTGCCACAATCGATATGCAGATGCAGCCATTACTGAGCTACCGGGAGGAGGAAGCAAGGTAGCAGACCCTCTTTGGCACGGAGTGAGCCCTGATGGCCAAGACCTCGTGTTTGAAATGAACCGTCTCGGCATGTTAGTTGATCTGGCCCATGTGAGCGTGGACACGATGCGTGATGTACTGGGCGCAGGCAAGAACGAGTGGGGAGGAAGCCGTGCTCCTGTCATTTTCAGCCACAGTTCTGCCCAGGCGTTGTGTCCACATCCCCGAAATGTCCCCGACGATGTTCTGAAGCTTGTACGCGAAAAGAATTCGATCGTGATGGTCAATTTCGCCCCCGGCTTCATTTCTTGCACTGCTTCTGACAGTGC
Source organism: Mycosphaerella populi pn0402 (assembly GCA_002153405.1). Lineage (NCBI taxonomy): Eukaryota > Fungi > Ascomycota > Dothideomycetes > Mycosphaerellales > Mycosphaerellaceae > Mycosphaerella > Mycosphaerella populi. Next base: position 6,758 of record KZ119521.1, read on the forward strand.
GGATGGGCTACCAACGTTGGTCCCCGAGGGTGCCACCTTGGAACGTGTTGCAGATCACATCATTCATATTGGCACTGTTGCCGGCTTTGATCATGTTGGGCTGGGCAGTGATTTCGATGGAATCGACGCGGTTCCTCGCGGACTGGAGGATGTGTCAAAGTTCCCTGACCTCATCGTGGAGCTTCTACGCCGTGGAGTGAGTGATGAAGATGCTGCCAAGGTCGCCGGCGGTAATCTTCTGCGTGTGTGGAAGGAGGTTGATCAAGTGGCTCAGAAGCTACAAGCTGACGGCGCTCTTCCGGTGGAAGATAATATCTTGGTTTAAAACTCAGGTATCATTTAAGTAAGCGAACTTTCAAATTTGAATCAACGCTGCTCTTGATTTCTATTTCTTCTTAGTATCAAGTTCCTCGACAAGCTCGAATGAACGGAGGATGTTGGGTCCTTGATGTCCCATAGACGCCAAGGGGAGCTTATATTTTCCCTGGCCTGTCTGCATAGATCTTTGAACTTCCTCCTCCGTAGCCCATTCAAATTCCTGATGCTCTGTGGCCTCAAGACGAACAGGAATATCTTCAGTAGCCACTGGTGCCTGTGTGCCATCCGGTAACTTCTTGAAAGCATCGTAAATCTCCACAATGAACGAGTACTTGGCAATGCGGAATTTGAACCCGTCTCTGCGACGAGTATGTGTCCAACTGTCCACCCCCACCAGCTCCGCAATCTTCGAGACGTGCAGGCCAGTCTCTTCAAGCACTTCACGAGCTACCCCATCTAATAAAGTTTTGTCATCCGACTCGGAAGCGCCCCCAGGGCCCTCCCAGCATCCAGGCATTGAGTCTGTCTCGGCCCGCTGTAGCAAGAGGACGCGGCGTTGAGATGCCAAACCATGATCGGACAGCTCCTTTGGGGAGAATATGTAGCCGCCAACAGCAAAGCTGTCAAATTCCGGCCTGGATGCCGTGAATTCAGCCAAGGGGATATTAAGATACTCCAGATGCGGGGCAACGGTATAAGAGAACTCCATGGCGCGGGGCAGAGGGGGTCGAGCAAGAGCTGAGGATCTGGGTCAGTCTGGCACAGGGGAATGTAGATCATCCCACTAAAGACCGATCCGATTCGGAAGCGAGTGTTGACGCTGTTCGGAGGTGGGGAGTAAGCACAACATGATTGGCAGCAACAGACACCCCCACATGTTGTCCGACTGCCCGTGGGGAAAGTAGGGTTATCACTTAGCTATAAGGGAGGCGATGATGAACTTATAAAATAAACAGGTGGCAGCTCCTGGATCAGATTGGCATTCATATTTTTGAACACAGGTTCGCAAGTCATAATGTCTGTTGCCTCTGAAGACCATGTCGACGTGCTCATTGTCGGGGCTGGCCCAGCAGGCCTCATGTTAGCCAACTGGCTCAGCAGATTTGATATCAAAACACGCATTGTCGACAAGCGCGGTACTAAGGTCAGTAATCTCCCTTGTCATGGAATGTAGATATACAGCCGGCATGATTTGACTAGCTTTTTGAGTACCGGAAGAATGATTGACAAATGATATAGATCTTCAACGGCCAAGCAGATGGCTTGCAATCGCGAACTCTCGAGATCTTCGATTCATTTGGCTTTGCTGATCGGGCATGGAAGGAGTCCAACCACATGCTTGAGATTTGCTTCTGGAATCCAGATGATCAAGGCAAGCTTCGGCGATCCGGCCGCATTCCTGATACTATTCCAGGTATCAGCCGATTCACGCAAGTAGTGCTGCACCAAGGAAGAATCGAACGTTTCCTTTTGGACTCTATAACAGAGCATAGTGATATTAAGGTGGAGCGTGGTGTTCTTCCTACAAATTTCGAATTTGACGATGCCAAAGCAGTCGATTTCGATGATTACCCTATAACTGTTACAGTGCGGACTTTATCCGACGAGGAAGCAGTACCGCCGCAGCAACAACAGCATAATCGCAGCGGAAATGGCCACGAGCCCGTCAGCGACGGTCTTTTTCGAAGTAATCTGGCAGCCGATGACACCGATGACTTGATCCGAAATGCCGAGAAGAATACTCGCGCAGACCAGGTTGAATCTATCAAGGCTAAATTCCTCGTGGGGTGCGACGGTGCACACTCATGGGTCCGACGCCAGTTGGGGTTCTCTCTTGAAGGTGATTCTACTGATTATATCTGGGGCGTCTTGGATATCATTCCGATAACAGACTTCCCGGACATTCGACAGCGATGCGCGATCCACTCGGCTAAACACGGGAGTGTGATGATTATCCCGCGAGAAAAGAAGCTAGTCCGGCTGTACATACAACTCCAGACAACAGAAAACAGAGCTGGAAAGGGCAAATCCGATCGATCATGGATCACTCCGGAGGTCATCCTTCAGTCTGCTCAGCGTATTCTACATCCTTACAAGTTAGATTATGCGTATTGTGACTGGTGGACTGGATATCAGATTGGGCAACGAGTAGGCAACGAGTTCTCACTGAAAGAACGTGTCTTTCTAGCTGGCGATGCAGTACATACGCATTCTCCCAAAGCTGGTCAGGGAATGAACGTTAGCATGCATGATAGTAAGCTCCCGAAACTCCTTTATCTTTTGCTTGTGGCTTACTAAATTATGTCTCAAGCCTATAACCTGGGATGGAAGATTGCACATGTTGTCAAAGGATACAGTGACAGCTCAATCTTGAAGACGTACCAATCTGAGAGGAAAGAGATTGCTCATGAGCTGATTGAGTTTGATCATCGTTTCTCCAGACTCTTCTCTGGACGGCCCCAGAAAGACGTGCTAGATGAAGAAGGTGTGAGTATGGAAGAATTCCAAGCAGCCTTTGAAAAAGGAAATGAGTTCGCAAGCGGAACTGGTACGTCGAAAATGCGTGTTAAAAAATAGTGTATATCGTGCTAATTAAAACTATAGCGGTCAATTACAACACAAGTCTCATCGTCGCAAAGGAGAGCGAGAAGACAAGCCAAGGAGACACTGGTAGTCCAACAAGCAAGCCAGACCTGGCAACAGGCATTTGGATTGGAAAACGCCTTCCCAGTTTCAAAGTACTGAACCAGTCAGATGCTCGCCCGTGGCATTTGCAAGAGCTGCTCAAGAGCAATGGTCGGTGGCGCATAATCGTATTCCCAGGCACACTAACAGCCCCGAATAATAAGCAACGCTTTGATAATCTGGGGGAGAAGCTAGCAGCTAATGACTCTTTCATAAAGCGCTTCACGCCTTCTGGTCAGCCAGGCGACAGTGTCATTGAAGTCTTGACAGTCCATGCTGGTCCTCGCACTAGCATTGAACTCCAAGACCTACCCTCGGCTTTTCATCCTTATGACCCCAAACTAGGCTGGGACTACTGGAAAGTCTTTGTCGACGACCAGTCATACCATGAAGGACATGGCCAAGTTTATGCTAATTATGGAATCAATCCAGCTTACGGGGCTAGTATCATTGTTCGACCTGATCAGTATGTTAGCTGGGTTGGAGAGCTAGATGACTACGAAAACATGAGGAGATTTTTCTCTGGATTCATGAAGAAGCAAGATATTGTGAGATCCGCGCTGTGAAACAATGCAAACTTTATCAGGCTCATCCTCCGGCTCTCACGCGAAGCGTTTTTGGAACGGGGCTGAGAAGAATACGTGCAAATTTACTCAGAGAATCAGATGTGTTTTCTAACTTTGATATATGTTCACTAGATTTGGCAAATAATCAATTTATGTGAGCCCAGAGTGAAACTTGAATTTGAAGCTAGATAAGAACTGTAAAAAGTGGATGATTATATCTCTGCAAAGGGCAAGTTAAGGGCGATATGCAAGATGCGTATCTAAACATACTGCTTAACAAGGCTCTCGAGTTCGGACTCCGAAAGCTTGCGAATACCCAGCAATTCGTTGTCCAGCTCCTTGAAGTGGGCACCGAAGGCCGGGTCAAAAATACCACGTCGAATCAAGCCAACAGCAAACGCGCCGAAGTCAGGAGGGGTCGCCTTGACAGCGGCATAAGCACCACCTTCCAGCTCCTCGAGCGAGACAGGCTCCTCTTTAATCTGACCAGCGCGGCCAGAAAGACGCAGAACCTCGTGCTGGGTGACATCGGCCTCTGAAATGCGCACATGGCGGTTCTTGGTCTCCTCAGGGTGCTGTAACACACCGACGACAGCACGGGCAATTCCAGCCAGGGTGGTAGAGCTGAAACGGATATCACCACCATTGTAGATGGCAGTCGAGGAGCTCTTCAGGGAAACAAAGAATTGGTGCTCCAAGCCCCAGTCGAGGAAAGGGCCGGTAGCTACGGCAGTCCAAGTAAAAGCGCTGTTCTTGGCAGTGGCCTCCTTGAGGCTGTCGAGGGCGGCAATCTTGTCGCCGAAGACTGGTAGAGCGGCAGAGTTGGGGTTGGAAGTGTCAGAGCCGAACTCTGAAGGGATGAAGCGCTGAATCCCAGCGGCCTGTGCAGCTTCGATAAGAGCCAAGTGGGTGTCGCGCGGAGTGGCACCGACGTTCAGGGTGTTAACAATGGCATCTTGGCCGGATAGTGCGGACACCAGGCTGTCGCGCGAGGTATAGTCAACGACCTGAACTTTCACGCGAGAGTCTAACTTATGGGCTGAGGAACGGCTTAAAGCTGTCACTTCGAAGCCAGCATCAGCAAGAGCCTTGGCAATAGTAGGACCAAGGTTTCCGGTAGCCTGGTGTTTTGTTAGCCTGGACTTATCCATGAAAGTCTTCTTTCGTTACATACTCCGGCGACAGCAACTTTCTTGAAAACCATATTGATATAAGAATGTGGGGATAACTGTTTAGTTATGGAGAATGTAGACAAGGCGACTGTGGAACTGGGAGATGAGGTGATTTGGATTGTTGATGAGGTCTACACACAGGGACCATCGTCCCTCTTATACCCAACATGCCACCTGCCAGACAAGGCCGATCACGACATAAGATGTATAGTTTGATGTACCATGTCGTTAGTTTGGTATGTTTGCGCAGTTTGACAGAGTCCACGAGGCTGGTTTGGGCTGTTTGTTTCTCGGCCTCGGGCTGATGCAATTGCTGGTATTTGCCGAATCATCTCATCGGCCCCAGCGGGCTACCGCTCCTATTGGCTACGTACATCGCGTTAGCAGGCAAACAGATCACCTTGCGAATACAATCACTGGAAAAGTTGCCGTGATTTGTCGTGCTTAGATCAGTGGGCGGAAACCACCCGCCGTGGGCTGACAAACTATTTCCGCTGGCTGCGTCCGCAACAGGCAACTCCGCACCCGCGGAGCGAAGCTGAAGGATTCATTCGATACTTTGTAGACCGAAGACGCGAATTGTAGGAGTTTATGGGCCAGGGAAAGAACTAGAGAGCAATAGAATCGTCTGACAGGTGGGATTGAGAGAAATAGAACCACTCGGGACGCCTCCTTTCTAGTCCTAATGGAATAAGCTCTTGTTATGCTGTTCCACGTAGGCGCCTCACTGCATATTATGATGATTGGCACGGCAGGTAATTGCATATAGCAAAAGTGGATCAGATAGAGACGTGATTACGGAATAGGTTCAAGCCATGTGGAACAGCATAGACATTCGTTCATTTCGTGTCTAAGATCATTATAGTAATGCTCGTCATCTTCCTTAAAAAAACAAATAGAAGCCTCAAGCTTCCATCCAAAGCCCAAAAAACGCCGGTGCCTTTGCAAGGCTTGCTGCTGACATGTTACAGGAAGTATTCACTGCGGCCCGGCCGCGATTGGGGCATATGTCGTTGATCGTCGCCGACTGCACTGAACAACTTGAATGTGGGTTTAAGGTCGTTTCCAATCTCACAGACGGAGGCCAGGTTACCGCATCGGTAACAATAATTCGGCGCACTCCAGACGGTCACGACGTTTTGGTTAGCGAAGTGGTACTTGTATCCCTCGTTGACAAGCTGGTGAGCTCGAGCGATCAAGGAGAGGTCATTGACGTGACAGAATTCATCAGCTACACGATCTCCGAATAGCCAACCTTGAAAGCGGACAGTTAGCTGATATAAGCCATATAAAGACCATTTTGTTTGGTGTGTAATTGCTTACCGGCACCTCGAGGGCTAACAGCCCACGTCTCCACATCATCGGGATCCGACCAAACTAGGTCACAGAAAGCACCTTCATGAGGAATCTCTTGGGCACGGGCAACAACACGCACTTGATCCAGTGTCCTAATTTCAGGGCTGAGACCACCATGTACACACAGAACCTTGCCGTCGATGATGGCGCCCAGCGTCATGAAATCAAAGACTTGGCAGCAGGCCTTCCACACCGAAGCACTTCCGTACTTCTGAAAACACTCTTCGTAGAATCCGTAGACCTGAGTGATCTGCCGCGACTCGTGATTACCTCGAACCAGAGTGACTCGATCCGGGTACCTGTTTTGAGGCGTTTGGTCAGTTTCGGGCCCCCACCTAGATGTCAAATAATTGACTCCAAAAAAAAAATAATTTCCACTCACTTGGCTTTGAGACACAGCAACAGCGTCAATGTCTCTAAACTGAAGTATCCGCGGTCGACATAATCTCCCAAAAACACAAAATTGCTGTTCAGCTGAACCTCATTAGACGTGCTTGAAGCCCGGCTGTGGGGAGTGGCATTGGAGCCATCATCGTCCTCGTCGTCCTCGCCACCATCGGCGTTAGGGCCGCGCAGCTTCTTTTTGATTTTGGGGTCGGTTATGCTAGAAGGAGGTTCGATGTCGTCTGATGTGATGATGGCGGGGGTGGTTTTGGGGGGGTCAAGGTTGGAGCCGTCAGGCATGCCGCCCGAGACTCTGAAGAGTTCGAGAAGGTCGTAAAACTGGCCGTGAATATCACCACAGACTGTGACTGGGGTGGATACTGGTTGGATATTTGACTCTGATGTGAAAGTGAGCTTTGTGGGTTATCAACGGCCGAAGTGTAATCACTCACCTTCCATCATGTATTCCTTGACGATCTCACACAGCTGCTTCATGTGGGCCTCGGACAAATATTTGCAGTCCTTGGCAGCTTCCAGCCACTCGTCTGGGCCTGCATTGCGTTTCAATTTTGCCGGTCCCGGCTGAGGGACCTTGCTGTCGGTCATGGCGAAGTGGGAGATAGGGTAGTTTGGGGAGAGCAGAGCACAGCGGAGGAAGCGGAGGGGGAACTTGCGCGTTTGGCAGGACTCGGGCACCGCACGGGGCACACGACGTTTCCACTTGATCAGGGCACGAGCAACTCACCACCTTGCATCTTGGATATTTCGGATGAATAGATCAGTGGCTGAGAGTGCGCTTGAATACAGTCTGAAATCAACGTGTTATGCTATCTCGAGCAAAGAGTTTCACAAATAAGTTATCGCTAATGTGACATAACTATGTAAGATAATATGGTATTTCTAATAACATCAAGATAACCCATTTTGTTCCATATGCGGTAATATTCTACTTTGCTCGTATGATAGGAATTACCCATCGATCTTACTCAAATGCTCTGTAACAACATCCGCAAAGGCCTGTGGCTGCTCAACCATGGGCAAATGGCCAGCCTTATCAATAATTTTCAACTCAGCACCACCCTTCAGATCAGCAGCCATCTTCTGCATAGTCTGGGGCAGGACGCCGTCATTAGCACCTGCAACAAAGAGACCAGGCACAGAAGCGCTAGCCATGCGTTCACGAATATCATAAGCACACAGAGCCTGCACACTGTGCGCAAAGCCCTTCAAGCTGTTTGTGCGAACAGCCTCCTTCACAGGCGCAAGAACCTCTGGCTGGCTCTCGTAGGACTCCGGGACGAACCAGCGTCGGGTTGTGACCTCGGCGAGCTCTTCGCCAACGATGGGCTCCTTGGTTTCTGGGTCGACGGAGCCCTTTTTTTCGCAAATGGCAACACGGTCACCCCAGGCCTTACGGTTTGATTCGGGGGCAGATGAGTTTGTGTCGCAAGAAATGAATGTGGCAATGCGTTCTGGGTACAGTAGAGAGGCGTTGAGCACGGTAACACCACCCAGACTGACTCCGATAAGGCGAGCTGCCTTGGGAGGAATACGTAGTGCATCAAGTAAATCGTTCACATCAGAAGCCAATAAATCAACGTTTACTGGCTTTTCACCACTGGCCGAACGGCGTCCGCGAGTCAGATACCGCACAACACGGTATTTTTGGTTCTGGGGCTTAGCCAAGAACGCGTCCACGAATCGATCCCAGATGTGCCAGTCGACCAAAATGGAATTGCTGAGAACCACCACGGGAGCGTCGGGATCGGTACTGCCCTCCAATCGATATGGAATCTCGACACCATCCTTGGTAGTCACAAAGGACTCGACAGCCGGGCGTGTCTGTGAGGGGAAAGTGCGAGTCTTCCCATCATTCGAAGCCCAAGATCCGACAACATCGGGAGCAGCCAGCGAAGTAAGTTCGCGGGGCGCAGGGCCGAAAGTGTAGTACCACTGGTAAGTACGTCTGGACTTAGAAGCAACAACATCCTTCACGAGACGCTCTCTCCAAGGCGTGTTCATGGCAGCCTTGTGCGCTTCACCTCCAAGCCCGTTGTTCGGGGCATACTCGTGGAGAGCCAGGGTCTCGCGCGGTGCAGCGGAATCAATAGCTGCAGTACGGAAGAGGCGGCTGCGACGCCAGCCAGGCACGCGAGAAAGCATCTCAAAGTGCTCTTCGTGATACCAGCGGTCGTGGTCAGCCTCCTTCTCTGGATCGGGGTGAGTGACTGTCGTAACGGCAATGAGGACGCTGCCCCGCGTCTCGGCATCTGTGTCGGCACGGTCTTCCAGTGCGCGATAGTCGGGCGATTTCAGCTCCTCGACGAAGTCGTAAAGTTTTCGGCCCACGTCAATCTGGGCCATTGTGTTCTTCTCGCGCTCGGTCTTGATTAGGTCTGTTCGTAGATCCAGGTAGGTTTTCCGGGTCAATTCGTCCATGTCGGTGATATCATATAGGGCCACGTATTCTGGCTGCTCGCCATCTGAGGCGCGGAAGCGGAAGCCATTGGTGATGAAAGGCAGTCGAAGGCGCAGAGGACCGTGTTCGGTGTTATACCAATCGTGGAACTGGGTGTCGGGCAATGAGCCCTTGGGCTGCATTGTCACGTACAGAAGGCCAGCAGTCATGATTGCGGGGATGAGGGGTAGAGAAGGATGAGAGGTTGTGTTTAAGAAGGGAGAGAAGAATGAAGCAATTCAGTCCCGTAAGATAGAATAGCCAGCTGCCAGTCCATTACTCAGATCCATGACTCTCAAGTCCGGCAGTTCCAAGTTGGCTGGTCCGTCCAGTCGCGGGAGAAAGCATATCGCACCCGAATCCCACTGCCGAATACTTCCTGCCTCCTCCCGGTCCGATCTCAACAGATAAAAACGCCAGACTGTCGAATCGCGGATATCATTCTTGGTTGGAAATTAATATACTTCCATTTTCCTCGAGAATCCCACTCATTATACCTATGAATTAAAATATGCAATACGACGGGTATCTATAGCTGGGCATTACTTTTGCACTGCGCTCGTTGTGTTCAACTGCATATTCTTGACATGCGATATTATTGGTAAAGACAATAAGCATTACCGCGAGCCTTATTGTCCAATTTGAAGTCTTTGGGTTATTCCTTCACATCTCAATTCTATTATGCTAATTTCACGACGGCGGACAATCACTTACCCGACTCCACCCGCGCGGCAACTTGCAGTATTCGCATGGATATCCGACCCACATCAAACTAAACGTCTACGAGCGACCAGGAAGTGACGCGCATTGAATAGAGTTGACATTAATATCTCTTGATAATAGTTTGCAAAACACTCATCATTGAAGTTAAGCTATGGATGTTACTGCCCATGGTCGAACCTTTCATAAAATTCATAAGCAGGCCCCCTGACTGTGGCCGAAGGTTTCAACCCTACCATCATCCAGAATCATTTCAACTAATAAGAGGCTATGATGGCTGGTAGTAGGGGTTCGTGCAAGTCCAAGAGGTCAAAACAGATCCGCCAGGCCCGAAAGCTGCCATCAAGCCCTCGACGGCGGCCCATGTGCCCATACCTGATGCGGCGAGACCAGCACAAGTGTAGATTAGGACAGGAATGGTAATGTACCACATCTTACGGAAACCTCGGACATGTCGCTTGAAACCACTGTCGTGGCGAGTAGTCACACCAGTGGACGGGTTGAAGCCTTCGCCCGGAAGAGAGGCTCCCTCGTAGACCTTGAAAGCCAAGTACATGAATCCGGAGAAGGAATACGTGAAGTTCAGACTGAAGAGACCTCCAACAAAGTTGGTAAAAGCGGAGAACTGCGGGACAGACATGGCGACCACAAAGGCAATGATCCAGTAGAGAGGACCAAGGGACCACCACAGGTACTTGCCCTTCTTTGTCGAGATTGGTGGCAAGCCAAAGAGTTCTTGCCCGACCTCGAGGTAAACAACCTTCATTCCGACGTTGAAGTAGAGGACTAAAAATTTGTTAGCGAAAAAGAGGGGGAAAAAAATCGTATACTGAGGATTTTGATGTCACATACAGACGGCAAGCCATCCAGTAAGCAATGAAAGAACATTGCTCACGACCTGCAGATTATATGGCCTAACAGACTGGGGGATGTTGGAATAGGAGTATTGTCCATAGAAACTGTAAGTCTGAGACAAGTTAGTTCATACTTCACACGTCTGGGGAGGAATGAAGTGCTCACAAAGGCACCGAAGAAGACGTAAACAACGGTGATAAAGGTCTGGGCGCAAAGAATGGCCTTCCAGAAATCCATGGGGTGACGCATCTCAGACAAGAAAGCAACAAAAAGCACGGCACCAGAGTAGGCGTCTAATTCAAGGCGTTAGTTCTGGATTAAAAATATAGGTAAGAAGCCGTGGAGAAGCTTGAACTTACAAACCATGCTGTTAATTCCGTTGAATTGGGCAGCAAATAGATCGGTGTTGGATTGCTGATACTCAGCTGGTGGAGTGCCAACAAAGGTCTTGACTGGCGCCATGGTCTCAACTGTTGCCCAAGCCTTGTTTAAGATTCCATTGTTCACAGCTGCAGCGGGATCTGGTCCATACTTGGCTGCTGCGACACAACTAGAAGAGCTGTCAGCAAATGAAGTCCCTCTCATACTCGCTGTAGCCACTTACATTATAATAAAAGAGACGATGTTGATCCAGACTGCCAAGTTACAGAACCATCCCAAGTGCTTAAGAGTACGCATGCAGCCACTGGCCATGCCGACTACCAAGCCAATGATAGCGCAAACAACGTAGCAGAGGTTCACTTTGCCAGCGAGCTGAGCAATAAGACCAGTCTGACCCAGAAGAACGACAGCAACACTCAGGAACATCTGAAGAGCCTGGCCGAAATTAATGAAGTGGCGCATCCAGGGACCATACAGTCGGAAAAAGGGATCACCGAAACTCATGATCGGGTAGCGAGAGGAGTCAAGACCAAGGAAAACTCTCCAGATCATCCAGCCGGAAGCAAAGGCAGCAAGACCCATCAGGATGAAGATACCAACACCCAATCCATAACCGTCATTGGCGAAGACGTAGGGGGTTTGGCCCCAGCCCAGAATATCGGTGGTGATCAAATAAAAGACACCTCCCCAACTAGCAGTGCGCAGCGCGCGTGCAGCCTGACGCCATTCGGCATCGTAGTCATGGGTGTTGGAAGTGCCGACATTCTTCACATCTGTGCTGAGGGACTTCTCGCCCCATTGGGTGGTTTCTTCATTGGCCTGCAGTGAACGAGAGACATCCTCGGTCTTGCGAGCCTCCTTGTAATGATCGCTACTGAAGTAGCCCTTGACATTTTCGAGGAAGGTACCATTAGTAGTGAGGGTCTTGAAGTGGCGGAATTCCTCCTCCTCCATCTCACGCTCGATCTTAGCCCAGTAAGTCAGCTCCTCGAAGGTGACGGTCGGGTCAAGACGAGCGTCGAGACCCCATTCACGTTCGAGGACGGCGAGATCGGCACCTGCCTCAGCCATGGTGCGCGAACTTCTTCAACAGGAGGAGGAATGACTAACGAGTCTGGGAAACAATCACACACAACTTGGGGAAGAGCGGAATGAGAGAATTGAAGGAAATCGGGGGGAGAAAAACACGGCACTTTGTACGACACGAAAGCTGGGCTATACTGAACAGTGGAACGGACGACCAATGGATGGGGAGGCAAAGACAAGCGAGCTGATACGCTAGCAACTAGTGGCTGTAACAAGTAAAAAACAAGTAAAAGTGGTTGATTGTTGGTTGTTCCTGGGACGCGCTTCTGATCATGGTCCCCGATAGCGACTTTCTACATGCGTTTACGACCAGCCGTTCGCGGAAGTCCGAGAGCGCCCTGGGCCCAGGTATGGTCGCCCTCGTCAATTGTGTCCCATTTTGGCATACGCAATTCCAAATCCCAGTCTCACTTCTGAATACCTGAATCTTGATCGGGAGTATGTTGGTAGTCACGCGATATGGTGGCCGACTGAGAACAAGCATTTGATAAGGGTGGGGACGGGGAGGAAGCTGAATAGGGGAGTTGCACCGGGGCTCAGATTGCAGGGGGAAGGACAAAGGGCAGCAGGGATTGGCTCGTGGTGAGATGCGAAGGGTACCATCTGAGACTCCATCGATAGCAACAAGCCCCAAAGACCGCCATGTGGCGCCTCCAGGGTGGTATCCGAGGCTGAACCTGTTGACTGCATCCCTTTCCAACCGCAGTCAAGCTTTCAGCCAGCCTGATAGGCTTGAGGCACTGACCCCCCGGGTTGCGCTTTGTTGTTTACTCTTTGTTCGTTCTTCGGGCTATTGTTTCCTGCAATACGATTGCGATTGTAACTGCGCTGGTGGCGTGGTCGTAGAACAATCCATTCGTTAAGCGCGGCTGTCAGATTTCGGTGCTCTAAATCCACTTACAGTAACTGGTCCACACGAATCTCCTTGGGAATCCTAGCTAGGCCGGAGTCCCGCCGCGAGCCCGAGGAGAAGTTTCCAAACCTTCCACGGTTAAGCATTTCTCGCACGCCCCGGGGGGGGGGTGGCGCTATTCCATGGTTCGGACAATCTCTGGCAAACTCCACTCGCCCCCCTAGTGCAACCGACACGACTGTTCCAGATAAGGCTTCCCCAATGAAAATCCGGGGATGGCAGCCGACGAAGTTGATTTTTGGCTTGGGCCTTCATGGGGGTTTCTGAGTTTTGTCCACGGTGTCATTCCGACTCCGGAATCCGCCGTTCGCGCCGTACCATCGTACAACGATTGCTTTGCTTCGATGCGGACGCCAGGAATTCCACCCGAGTCCCACAGACGCTGTCAGACGAAGGAATCCCATTCTAATAATGTCTTAATCTTCATTAGGTGGAGCTCTATTGGGCTAATAAATTTAGTAAGATCGACTGGATTTCAATGGCGAAATAACTTCCAAAGTACTCCCGCAGAAGTACCGATACTCATGCAAGATACCCGGGTGGAGTATACAACCGAATCCCGAGGTCATGATACGTAAGTACAGGGAACCAAGATACAGTTAGTCGCGATATCTAAACCCCGCAACCGCAACCAGCTAATTAAATGCATGTTCTAGAAAGTGAATTTGCCACCTCGGAAGGTGTAAGGGTGCGTGTAAGTCAAGTCTTCCACATCAACCTGAGACCCGATCCTTCCAGCTGAGACCCGATCCTTCCAGCCCCAACCGCCTGTCAGAACCCTAATCAGGTGGGTCTTATCTTCTCCTGTCTATCATTCAGGCGCCCACACCTTCCCCAGGTAAATGCTGTAAGGTCAATTTGGACAGGGGTAACATCGCTTAGAAAACCGGGTATGCAAGAGAATGCTGCCCATGTCAGATAGCTATTTTCGGTATTAAATTTCGTTAAAATAGTCACAGTTGATTACTGGACAATATGTACAGAGTCATGGGGGTATCGATCTCATGGCACGTGAAAACGCTGGAGTAGAAGCTCGGAAAGATTGGCATAACAGCCCTGGCTCACATCTTGCTGGACAAGAATCTGATCCGCCACTTCGTTGGCCCATGCATACTCCGAGGAAAAGCCACTAAATTCGAACAAGCGCTGTCGGAGCCACGTTCTGTGATTCATATCATCGACCTCAATGAGAGCCATCAATATTGGCCAGTGAAGCCGCCGAAGAAGTCGAGGATCGGCTGCGTATTGCTTGTGGGCAATTTCTATTATGCCCGACGTGGCTTGTCGATGAATTGCCGCGGGAAGGGTATTTATACATAGCAATCGCCGATGGAATAGAATGTCGGCATACATTGTGCAGACTGCCATATATATTGTGTTGAGGGTGCGCCGACTCGAATTTGCTCCGGCAAATTTAGCGGTAATAAACAGATCGGAGAATTTCTAACTGTGTTAGCAGTGCTAAATATTACTCTTAAGGGGTGGTAGCCATGTACATCACGAATCGATATGAAATCCTGAAAAAGTGATTCAGGAGAATCTGTCTCAGTCTTTGGACTTACTAGGACTTTCCACGTGCGATGTCGCATACAAAAGCCATGGTGGAGAAGCTCGAGGGCGCGGTAGTTTTCAATATCATCCAAGACTTCTTGATCGGGATACTGTTCGCCCCAGAAACATCGACCCCAGAGTCGAGCACAGCGATGGAGATGATCAGGATGTAACGCTGGATTACTTGATTGTATAGCATAATCATACAATGACTCGGTGAGTCCTATGGGTCCGGAACTAGCATCGATATACCTGTATCCCAGGTTAGTGAAAGGGTATAAGAGGATTAGGGTATAAGAGGATTAGGTAAAATGTACTTACAACATCCAAAGCAAAAATTGCTCAGGTATGAATGAGACTTTGGAAATTACCTTATCTTCTGGCGCATTTTCTTCGTCTTCCGGCGCTAAGAAGACGTCGTTGATATCTTTCAGACGAAATAATTGGGGATGTGAATCCAGCAATGACCGCACTCCGTGTAAATGAAGTTGAAGATGACGCACTGAGCTACCAAATTGCCATTCATATGTGACCATTAGGAACATGGTCGCAAATATGATCTCCAACTCCTCCACAGAGACCTGCCTTCGTGGCTTTTCGAGGAGTTCGCGAAATTCCTTGACCGCCTGGCTATAATGGTATCGTCCATGGTCGTCAGCAGTCGGACGACCTGGAGATGACACGGCCAGTCCCTCGCGATGCATATCACTTGCCGACAGGGCAAGGATCATGCGCATGATCACTTTGTTGGTTGTGGCGGGCCCCTCGTACAGATAACAGAAGCTGCTCCATTGCCAGCCTTTCATATAGTAGAACACGATTGACGAGGAAGGGAAATACTGGAAGTATTTTCGATCATGGTCGTTGAGGACGAGGGAATTGGCGCAGGGAATCTTGTCAGTGCTTAAGGGAGGGCGCAAGGGCGTAGATGCCCGCATGGCCAACGCTCCGGTAGGCGGGAAAAACGGGTACAGGGACGGTTGCGGGGGCTCCAGAGCAAAGCCATCACTCGGCCAGGACAGCGAAAGCTCTGGGAAAAGTGATCCTGGCGAGATATCAAATGCATCGGCATCTGGAACAGGCCAAAGATCCTGGCTCGGAGCTGTCGGCGCAGGCTGCAGATGGCGGATTTGCGAGCTATGCCCTCTTTGCACAGGAACCCCCCACTCGCAGTCCAATCGAAGGTTCGCACAGCGATTGCACACGGGGCGCTCCTCGCCGCATTTCACCTTGCGTCGGCGGCAAGTGCTGCACCCTGTAGACGTGACGATCGGTCAGGATATGGAAGAGGCAAAAGGCGGAGGAGATCAAGGGACTCACCATTCTTCGAGCGCGGCGCATTCCTCCCGGACATGGGGACATGAGTAGATTGTCCACGCGCCTTGAATTAGAGCGCAGACATCCGGCAAGAGATTGCGGAGAGCGAACCGTGGAGATGGCGTTTGAATCATCAATTCGGCAATTGAAGGCCCACTTACGATAAGATAATACTTTTGGGACGCGAGATTGCTTTTCTTTTTTTTTTTCTTTTTTTTTTTGCTTTTTCGTTTTGTTGAGTTTTCTTCTTGATCTTTCGTTTTGAGAGTCTGCTGAATAGGTATGCTGATATTTGTTAATGACGCATGTTCGCTGTAACTGCATCACACAGCAGAGAAGCATTCCACCCCGTCTTCTGCATTCTCGGATTTTCGGATATAACCGAGTTTAAATTGTCTGAAAATTGAGTCTTGATTGTCTAGATCGGCCCTGATGTCATTAAATAGTCCATCGGCCTAATCGTGTCTATAGCACCCCCGGGCTTCCAGACGCCTCTTCTTCCCGCGGGCTTCCAGAGACAGCTCAAATCTCGAAATAGGTCTCCCTCCACAAGGACGATATCAGCCCGCTTCCCGAGTTCGATGGTTCCTTAATCCTCAATGCCGAACCAGCACGTGAAGCCTCGAACAGCATCCTGCCGTACCGCCACACAAAAAGTCTCAACCACATCCAGAAATTCGTCCTCAATGCCATATATTTCAGACCTGCGACCAAGTTGGTGCCTGCACCGATATCAAATTCGGCCGCTTTAAGAGAATGCACTGCCTCAAGGATATATTCCAACTTGAAACTGGAGCACTGCCTGATTCTGTTTGCTACATCAAAGCTTTCGTGAAACTGTCCAGGTCTTTGTCTTCGGCGGCAATGGCGATTTCTTGTCGCAAGTAGTGCTCGTCATTCGTTTGGCTACAGAGTATTCCAAGAGTTGCCACTAGAAATGCCCGTTTCTCTTTATAAAGCTTACTAGCTCCTTCCAAGGTTGAGTTTGAGGCTAATCGAAGAAGGTATTTGTCATGATTGCTGTATTTTTCTGGCTCATATACTATATATACCTAGGTACCGCGGAGAAGACCCATAAACTTCATCCATGAACTCGGAAAGACTGCTTTATATTCCCACGGTACTTTAAACACGAGAGTTCAAATGTTTTCCTTTGATCACTGCAGGTGCAAGTGGATACCTAATCTACTATCAACACGACTAGGATGCTCAGTACTGGATCAACAGCCTATCCCTGAACCTAGTTATTATGACTACCTCTACTCTTGGTTACCTCCTTTTCAAAATATCGCCATAAAGATCTGTCGACCGTTCCTGTGGTACCTACAGCCGGGTATCTCTGCATTGGTAGACAACCAGCCGCCCTTCATTGGATCTATAACTAGACACTTCTTTTGTGGCCTCTTACTCTTATTTTTATTGATATCTCAAGATGAATCTAAGAAATATTTTGTCCGGCCTTTACTACTTACAGCTTCTATGATAGGGCTGAGTAGTCCTCTATGGGTATTCGAGCCAGAAATGGCTCGCCCAGAAACAATATATACATATTTAGACCAGAAACTTGATGCCTTCGCGACGGCAAGAGTGCAAGATTTTGTATGGTTCTTGAAGCAAGGAATGCCTGAGCCGTGCATGATAGTTATAACAATAGTCTTTTTTGTAAGCTTTTGGTTTACAAACTTCTTAGTACTGTATTGGCTTATCAAAGGGCCCATTTATGCTCTCAAATTCCTCACAGCTCAAATTGCCATTACATGGATGCGCCTTCGAAGCCCGCAATATGATCCAGACCTTCATATACGCTGGGCCCGGGGAAGGAGTAGACCCCGGGGAATGAACAGGCGGACGCAATTGCGAAGCCCTTCATATAGCGCTAGCAGGGTGCGGAGGAGGGAGTTGAGGACTCGTGCTATGAATATACCAGTGAGCGTAGACTCAGACGAATAGCTAGAAGGCGGCACAAGACCAGATAATGGTACCTTAGGCTTTAAGGATGGCCGAAGAAGAATACTGGCAGGCCCAATCGCCAGCCGGTGGTGGAGAAGCCAGATATGGTGCATTTGAAATTTTTTGAACAGTTTTCGAAACTGTGTATCTATTCTTATTCTGACGCTCTTGGTAAGGGTTGCTCTCGGACATTCAATGTAAGAGATCAATAAGGCCAAATATGACAGGCTCCGATGTCTTCTTTGTTTGCAAGTTATTATGTAGCGGACTTTATACTGCAGGCAAATCTTTTCGGAAAATTCCCTTACTGTAAGAAATATTCCGAGGACAACTAAGAGAACTTAAACTCAGACGGTATAGTCCCGTGAAGACGCTGTGTTGTATACGCAAAGGAGAGACCGGCGTCTACCGTGATACTATGGACAAGCGCTACCCAAGGGGTACTGATGAAGGTACTAGGGGAAAAGAAGACACTAGAAGCAATGTGAATGAATGATACTATTTACAGAATGATGATAGATGAAGACAGAAGTATTAGTCTCCCCAGGTCACCAGCTGACCTAATGACCCGGGGGGTGAAATCGCCAGAAGGAAGAAGGTAAAAAGCTTACTGGAAGGTCTAGATATAGCCAGCTGGGTCGGAAATCTTCGCGATCTCAACAAGTACTTAACGCGAATAATTGAGACGGACTAATTACAAGGTATTTATTTTACGGGTTTATTATTAGCATTTCTTGTGGGATGGGGATTCATTTTACCTGCCAGGCGCGGCGATGCTTATTACCTTTGTGCAGCCCACTAGGGTCAGGCTAAGTTCTTGTTCCGTTGGACAAAAAGCTGTATTATTATTTCAATACTAGCTAGAAATCAAAGTACCAAGAGATACCCCCCAAAGACACGTTCCTTTCCAAAGTCAGTGATACTAGTCAGCAGACCTGCGAATAGATAGTAGTATCGGTTGCTGAGTCCACAGCGGCCTCAATCCACGCACTTAGAATCGGCATGGTCTTCTCAAAATTTTGAAATGGATTCTTCCTCGGTGTCCATGTCACATACTGTTGTAATGTCGCCTTTCAATGGCATCGTTCAAGCATAGAGCGTTCCCTCTCAGGTGGAAGAGGCAACTCCTGAACGTGAACATGAGCGTCAATGAGACCGGGTATAAAGGTATAAAATAGCCATCGCCATCAATGGCAATTTTCAACGACAGCAAGAAATTGAGCCTTGGCCGCTATCTCCAAAGTACTTGATCAATCCCGGCTTGTTGTCAAGGATGATAGCCTAACTGGGGTGTTTGGAAACGGCATCAGACACAGCGACTGAATGGATAACAGCTCGCGGCACTTAGGAAAAGCAAAGTCTTCAACCTGGAGGTACCACTAGTTGCTCCCATCCTCTTCCTATTGATCGTGATGATTCCTCTTCAATTTATACTCCCGAGGTCTTCAACCGTGGCCTACCATAGTGACCAACCTGGATAAATATCTCGGGCAGTGGTTCTGCTAGTGATAAGAGGGTAGTAATATTGGAAAATGGAAATCACGACTCTAATCATCCCGCTCAACTTCCACTTGCCACTGCTGCCGAGCAGTATAGTACATTTCATCATTTGTGATCATTTCCCATCCAATCAACGCTAATGATTTACCTACGACTATAGCCTCGGTATGGGCTTCATCTGTCCCCGCACAAGCAGTGAAGGCAGGATTGTGGGGGGAGGCATTGTTTTGAGTAGGAATCCCGAACATTGAGTGCAATGTCGGTGTCACGTAGCTAACATTTCCTATTTATTTGATAGCGATCAGTAAATTGTTCCTCAAAGTGAGTTCCTTGAAGAAGCACAAACCGATATCAGAAGACGCTGTCAAGACTTTGTCATGTCTCTTGAGAACGTCTCGACCGTATGAACCCATGTGAGCTTGGTACTGCTCGCAGAGTGTGTCGTTCAACCGTACGTCAGTATACAGTTCTTCCCTATAATGTAATTAATTCAGGCGGTTAGCAACCTCGATTATAAAGACCTTGAACATGTTGACAGCGAGGCAGACTCACTCTTCAATCTTAACTTGACACTGAGTCGCCAAAGCACCAGCTTCAATACAATTTCGGACCTTGGCAATGAGATCGTTCAGGCACTTGAGAGTTGGACTTCTAATTTGCCAGAAGGCTTTAGTCTGCTCTGGGATGACGTTGGCAACCTTCGGCGTATCCGTAAAAGCACAGTGTATTCTCTGGTCTGGTAGCATCTGCTGGCGGAGAACGGACACATTGTTATACGCGCAAACCAAGGCGTCCAAAGCATTGACTCCGTCCCAGGGGTTATTTCCTGCATGAGCGCTTTTGCCATTGAATTCACAGCGAATATTCTTTCTTGCGTTCATCATTGTCCCCGCGATGCCAATCGCAGAACCTTGGTCTGCAAATAACTTCTGCGGTGCCGAATGACTGCAAAAAAATTAAAAAAGGGAAAAAAAAAAAAGAAAAGAATAGCGCAAGAAGAAGGGAGTGACTTACGCCATTAAAGAGATATCAACGTCCTTGTAAGCTCCAGCGTCGATTAACTTTGCTTTTCCACCTCCATTTTCTTCAGCGGGAGTGCCGAGCAGCTGCGCCCGCCCAGGGATACCAAATTCCTTCAAAGCGAACGATAGCGCTAGGAAAGCCGTGAGACTACTGGTAGCAATCAGATTGTGCCCGCATGCATGGCCGATTCCCGGAAGAGCGTCATATTCGGCATTAAAGTTTATCAAACGACCTCCTGATCCGCTTAAAGCCTCGAAGGAAGTGTCCAACCCGTAAGCATGCCGGGTCACTTGAAAACCCTCTTTCTCCAGGAAGTCGCACAGGAGATCATGGGCTTTAAATTCATGGTATGCCAGCTCAGGATTAGACCAAATCTAATTAGGGTCAAATGCGTATTAGGAATGTAGGATGGCATGCCTGATAGCAGTGAATATTCCAAGAACGTACCTGGTGATTAATGCTACGGAGAGAGTCTTGCCATCTTTCCACAGCAGAGTTCACGGATCCTCGCACTGTTTCTATCGCGATATCCGGCCCAGCCATTATTGCTGTAATCCAAGTTCAATATTGAGATAAGGCTATAAAATGGTGAATGGTCTGGATAGGGGAAAATAGGAAATGAACGAGAATCCCAAGCTGTAGGTACGAGATATTCTAACGCTATGATGACAGAAGCTCGCTCGCTGACCCACCATTTGCCGACGAGATCTAATGATAACGGAATATATCCAGGCATATTCCGAGGTTGTGTCCTCGTAGCCGACATCTGGATCCGTGTATCGAAGTTCTATCTCGGCAATATTTGTGGGGTTGACCAAGAGATCCGCAAATGCGGGGGTTAGCTTGATGTTACTTTATAATCGGACTTGTTTCATTGAGTTATAGTGTCATAAGGAACCCATTGTTTGCGCCAGCTAGTCTTCTACGTATCCAGATGGCCACTCGATAAACATAAATATATGAGGAGAGCGTGGCAAAAACCGGTTAATGAAGTTTGACATCCAGAATTTGGGGAAGTTGAACAGCTTCCTCACCTGCTCGATACTCGTAGAGGCACTATTTGAGATTGTGTTACTTAGATATCAGATTTGCTAGACGATAGACAACAAAAAGGTCCCTTAGTGATACGAGCAATGACATATGGATTGGCGTTGAATAGGAGAGTTCGAAATTGCCGACAGGAATGGTGGTTGCCGATGGAGCCACCGCATTGGCCCGTCTGCCGATGTCGAGCACTAACGTTGGCCGTCCTTGATAAACGACTCGCAATCATTTGTCTTGCCAAGAATTTTATCAGTTTCGAAGTCTGTAGAATGTCCGCTCGGTGCCTATCCCTGATTGCCGAGTACAGAAGCCGCTTTTGTTCCGCGATACAAATCATCGCCATGGTGATTCCTTACCTTGTGTCCAATGGATAACAGGCTCTAAACGATTCAATGGGGAATTGATAGTATCAGAATGGTTATTACTGTTTTTGATGTTCTTACCCCATCCAAGGCTAAAAGTGACTTGTATTTTAAACAGAATATATAGTCCCAGGATTTTGCAGCCCGTCAGCCAGCTTTCCAGTCTCCATTCTGGTATCGATATTTCACCTTATATCTCTAGACAAGGGTATTTACTTAATCATTTTTACGTACCTAAAATGTCCAAAGACAGAAACACAAAAATCGATGATATTGACTTGGATGTTTCCAAACTGGCAACTCTTCCCAATGCCCGTGATGTCGACATCGGTGAAGTACTGGAAACAAGTGCCAGCGAGCATGTCCAAAAGAAAGTGCTCCGAAAGATTGATCTTTTGTAAGAATATTTTAAACAGGCCCAATTCCCTTTGAGTAAATAAACTAATATGACTAGTCTCATCCCACTAATGGGTGTCTGCTACATGCTTCAATACATGGACAAGTTGGCCCTCAGTCAAGCGACGCTATTCAATCTGCAAGAGGAACTGGTAAGTACAAATAATAGTTAATGATCAACAAGCTTTGATAGAGAAGCTAACACGATTACTTTCCTTGACTCTAGAGCCTCAAAGGCACGGAATACAACTGGGCCTCGGCGATCTTTTATTTCGGATACTTCGCATGGAGCTGGCCAAGCTCTTATCTCATTGTACGATTGCCACTCGGCAAATATTTAAGTATAGCAGTATTCTTTTGGGGTGGTATACTCATGTGTCATGCAGCATGTACCTCATTTGCGGGGTTGATGGCGGCCAGATTCTTTCTTGGAGTGGGAGAAGCGTCTATTGCCCCTGGATTTGCCTTGATAACTGGAATGTTTTACAAGAGGAGTGAGCAGCCAGCCCGGCAGGCAGCCTGGTTTACCGGAAACTCCATCGCAACAGTAGTTGGCGGCCTTGTTGCTTATGGTATTGGGTTGATTAAAACCCAGTCTGTGACCAGTTGGCAGTTGCTGTTCCTCATCCTAGGAGCCATCACAGCTGCATACGGGCTGATACTTCTGGTCTTTTTGCCCGACTCGCCTATGAAAGTGATATTTTTGAACAAAGCAGAAAGAACGGTTGCTCTGCAACGGACGCTGGAAAACAAAACTGGTGTCATGGATACAGGCAAATTCAGATGGAATCAGGTCTCGATGGCACTCAAGGATCCACAGACATGGTTGCTGGTTCTGTACACCTTCTGTGTAAATCTTGCTAATGGAGGTATTACGAGCTTCATTTCGATTATCATATCAGGGTTCGGATTCTCAGAACTGAATTCTCTTCTCATCCAAATGCCCATCGGCGTCGCGCAGCTAGTTTTCCTGCTGATAACTTCTGGATTTGCCACAGTGGTAAAATCTAGTAGAATATTGATGATGATCTTAAATACCACAGTTGGTATGATCGGAATGATTCTCATCTGGAAACTGGATGATGATAATCGCAGTGGGAAGATGACTGGCCTATGCCTTGGCTCAGTATTCGCAGCCAACATTCCGCTTTCCCTGAGCCTGATCAGCTCGAATGTCGCGGGCTTCACAAAAAAGAGCATAGTCAGCGCACTAATGTTCATCGCATATTGTGTAGGGAACGTTGTCGGTCCCCAATTTTTGGTTCCATCGGAAAAGCCAGTCTACCCCGTGAGTGAATACATTGGATTATCTCTCGAACTGAACTAACTATTAGCTAGACCGGAATAAAAGCAGCGATGTCTGGCTTGGCTCTGGGAATCTTCTTTCTGATGTGCCTACGAGTCTTCTACATGTGGGAGAATACTAGGCGCAACCGCCTGTATGGGTCTCCCGAGCAGTTGACTTCCGCAGAAGAATTGCAAGACGAATTTTCTAACAGAACAGACCACGAGATAGAAAGTTTTCGATATATGTTATGATATATCTAAACACTGTATTAAACGTCCTTCGATTTCCTTTTATATCGGGTTCCATGGCAAACAAACAAGTACTTGGCAAAGAAATCCTCTGCAAAGTCATCGAACTGTTCGTACTCTGCCCCTAGTCTATAGGCAGCTGCGATTCCAGAGATACAAGCAATTTCATGCATATTCTGTAACGAAAACCGTTAGCTTTGGTCTTCGCATGTGATGCAATCAATACGTACCACCATTGTCCAACTCCCGGCATACAGCGTCCGGTTCTTTCCATTAATAAACATCAACCCCGGGACAACTCGTAAATAATGTTGCCATCTGTGACCGAACTGATGCCACCATTTGCGCCCAATGATTTTGGAAGAATCTATGTCGTTCCATGTCCAAAGATCTTTTTGCTGGTCGTTAAGGAAAATAGTCTGGTAGACATGCTGTCTTTCGGACGAAGCAGATTGATCAAATCCTAAATTTTCGCGGAACTGATGTTGGTAGTTTGTGCAGTCAAAGCCCATCTCGATCTTATCCGGCGCAGATGTAAAGGAATGTGTATAGTACATCGGTCGGTAACCCAGCCAACCGTCCTTTTGGCAGACCGGTTCTTGCTGAGCAAAAGCTATCTGGCTTTTGCGATCATCAGTTTTTGGCTCCGCGCATAACGCAGAGCCATATTCTGTTTCGAAAATCTGCTGAAAATATTTTGAATCGGAATGTGTGATTGTGATATCGTTAAAGAATTTCACCCCGCCGAGAACGTATTTCTCGCGCCAAGAAGCGTTTCCCCCAAGGATTTTCTTTGCCTCGTCCGCCGGACAGCATAGAACAAGCTCATCAAAGATTTCGGTCGGTGACTCAGAAGACGAAGTGCCATTTTGTGCATCATTCTTGCCAACTTTCAGCACTACTCGGGCATTACTGCGCTCGATTATCTCGACAGGTGTATTCAATCGTACGTTAACCCCTTTAGAACGCAGATCGATAGTCCAATCTTGATAAAAGCACCCGAGGTTAGGAAATGTGAACATGCTAGGGAGGTTTGGTAACAGTGTGTCTGGATCATACTCCCACAGCTTCATTTGAGGGTCATCAAACAACCGTTCTAGGAGGACACTCGACACATTTGGCGTTTGGTTTCCTGTGCCGAGGAACAAGGCCAGCAAAGGCAACACCATTCTGTTGCTAAAGTCGCGGCTGAACATAAATAATCGCAGGATAACCTTTACCGGTAGGATGCCAAGGAATGGCATTAAGAATTTGATGCATTTCAGTACACTACCGAGCCTTTTGATTTCACCTGAATGCTTATCAACAAGCGGAGATGGAAAGACATTGGTCCAAAAGCAATCTGGTCCCTTTCCAAAGGAGACCTGTAGTTTTACTGGCTGCGGTTCGTAGCCAAAGCGACGGAAAAAGCGAAACGTATGCCGAAAAATGGCCGAACCACCCTGGACACCGTCATTTAACCAGGAGGCACCATATTTCGATTCGTCTAAGTCGATAGAAGTCGCTTGGCCTCCCGTGTGGGAGTCGATGTCGAACAATGTTACATTGAAGCGATCAGGATGCTGTGCTAGTGTCGATGCACAGGACTGTGAAGAAATATTAGGCTGAGAAATTTGCATATGATCATAACTCAGGGAATTAGTTACCATCCCAGCAGCACCAGCCCCAACAATGGCCACTCTTTTCCTTTCTGGAACTGGTGCCATTTTGTCTTGCTTTGAGGAGAATGTGAAGAACTGGATGGGTTCACGTTCTTTCAAGTTCTTTGACTGTCTCTCTCAGTCTCTGAAGAAATGACCTTGAAGCCCGTCAAAGCAAGCAATATGGCAGCGTGTCGTCTTTTGTCGTCCATCCCTGGCTCGATCTAGGATCCGGGAGACGATCGCGGTGATGTCACGACGAACCTGTCGCCCCAAAGGACCGATCGACCAATCACCGGATGCAGACAAGAAGCTTAAAGTCAATCTCTCATGGGAATTTTGACCCGATCGCCGGCATCGCTCTAGAATCAGGTTTTATAATAACACTGGCTTTACTTCCATATTTGTTGCAACGATACAGTCATACAGTCATGCGGGATCTCCCCAAACAGTCTGCACTAGAGATTCCACACGGAGAGAAAGAAGCAAAAGTCATGATCTTCATGATTATAGATCCCAACTGGCCTGCTGCTTCATGAATGTTGGCTCTTCGTGTTGAGCAGCACGGTCACGTGAGAGATGCGCACCACCGGGCGCAGTCGCGTTTGGAAAAATTCGTGATTTAGCAGAGAATGGCACTTGGAAGCACCCGGCCCAATATCAACATCAAGGGCGCCCCGCAATATGACAGTGCGGACTTCTGGGATGCTCGATTCGCAGAGGGTCGCGATGTGGGTGAATGGCTAAATTCTGGTGAGATAGTCATCGAGACTGTGATGACAGAGTTGGAGGATAAACTTGGGAAGAAAGAGCAGCCACGCGTTTTGCATCTTGGACCTGGCGTTTCAAGACTTGGAGAAAAACTGCGAGACGCCTTTGTGAAAACCCAATGGACGGGCAATAGCATTGTCGTGAGTACACAGAGGAATCGCCTCTCGCGAAGTTTTACTGATCGTGCCTCGCCAGAATGTTGACTTTTCTTCCGAAGCTGTTCGTCTTGGGCAGGCCGCAGAGCAGCACCAGGAGCCCAAAAATGCCATGCATTGGCACTGTGCAGACTTGCTGCAATGGGAAAGCATCTCCGCGCTATCGACCTCAGCCCCGTTCCAACTTATTTTAGACAAGAGTACTAGCGATGCTATCGCCACAGCAAGCGATCGCCACTTTGGCGTGGAAGATGATACTTCCTGCATTTGCCCTACTGTTAAAGAGGAACTTCGCGAGAAATCGTCCCTTATCCTATCCCCAACTGAACTATTGGCCCTGCACCTCGTTCCGTTCACTCAAAAGGGCTCCACATGGATTGCGTTATCATACTCTACGTTCAGGTTCGATAACCTTGCCTATATATCCAAATATTGGAATGTTCGCTCGCGAATCGCTCTGAAGGCACCCTCTGGGCCCGTGAGCGAGACCGCTTATACGCCAGATGTGTTTCACTGGATCTACGTCCTGGACCGCATATGACGCAGTATGAACTTTATATTGCGGTTTTCATATTCTTGAAAGTGTTACTCCTGGCCTTCCATAGGAAATAAATACCTCGATCAACATTGCCCTCTATGACTTTATTGTTCGGAGAGTAAATTGGTAATACGTAGTATTGAACATGGACGCCGCGTTCACAGGTATACCGCCGCTTATGACTTCCAAGGTTACTTACAGAGCGATGTCGTCCTAATGAATTTTAATTTCACGGATAGATAATGGTATACAATTATCCCCCATATCAATGGTGTACAAACCGTTTGGATCGTGGTAAGTCTCCGTGTGTCCACCTAGATACGGGGAATGTTCAACAAGCAGGACGGATTTGTTGAAGTCTTGCTGGAGCTGGACCGCCGCGGATGTACTACTTGCACCACTCCAACGATAAGCATTTATCTACGAATAATCTCGCTGTCGGCTATTTTGAGTGAAAGCGAAGGTTTGGCCGATGTTAATGTTGCAACGAAATTTCAAAGTAAAAGCGCTAACAGGAGGACTGTCTCTCATCTTGCCCTGATTCTGTAGAGGAAAATTTGGAATTTAGAACGGATAAATCTTCCTAAGCAAGAGTGTGTCTGTTCATGTTTAGATTTCAAATCTACCATCTTTTTACTATGATGTCTATACTGCAGAGACTCCAAAGTTAATACCATTCTCACAGATATCCATTATCAATTGGGTTTTGAGAGGTACGCCTTTTACGTCGGCTGGAAAATCATTGCTGTACATCCCGACCTAACATAACCAACAATGTTACAGTAGATGACCGGATGGTAAACGCGAAATTAGTGGATGAAGAGAGGCAGCGAATCTAGCATCAGTTCACTCATCAAAAAACGACTATGATAATACTATGGAGTAAAGCGAGATCTCCGCGAACGATCTGCTAGACACATACTCATATCTTTGAATGATATATTTCAAAGATGAAAACCTCAGCACAGCCCGGTAACTTGGAAAACTGGATCCCATTTGCTTTGTATAGCCGGGGCGCCTTTATTCACCGCAGAGTAGATTTGTCCGAAGAGATACTTTGCCGGCTATTCCAAGGTTATCTCTGCATTCTATGGTTGTAACAGTCCTGCAATCTTGCATGTGCCGCAAATTTTCATATTGCAGACTACATAACAATGCGACTTTTTGATACTAGTGCAATAGTAGGCTTATGACACTATTTAGTACCCACCATCAAAATCACTTTAGTATTCTAGACCTTCCAAGGTTAGTATGTGGCTGACTTGGAAATAAACAATGACACAGTTAAATCTATGAGTGATTTACACAAGACTTGATTTACGGATAAAAGGAGCATACTGCGATTCAAGTTCGCTTGAAAAGTTCCATTGTTTTCATCATGAATAAAATCTACGGATATGTTTGTTGGACTGCATTTTCCATGCCATAATATTCCCAAAAAAGATTTTCATCAGGGTAGTAGCCAGAGCCTTTCATTCATTTATAATGTACTGTTAAGAAGATCCATATGAAATTTTTTGCAGATCCTTTACTGGTACTGCACAGTGACGCTGCCAGAGTCGGCGGAGCTTGAAGTCAGGACAGTGCTACCCTGCTTGATATCCATAATAGTGGCCCCATCTGGGCCAACAGAGCCACTGCCAGTGGTGGCCTGGGCGTTGGAGAAGGTGACGGTTCCAAAGTTAGCGAAAGGAACCTCACCACCGCCGGACTCGAAGTCCTCAACAATCCACTCGGCATTGGTTTCGCACAGGTCACCCTGGACACCGCCATCGAAGTTGTGGTTGACAGACTGCCCGGTCGAGGTATTCTCGATGGTAGCAGTTCCCGAGGACGTGGAAGCAGCGCTCACACTGATTGAGATCACGTCCCCAGCGGAGATAGTGAAGCCATCAAAGTTGTAGGCCGCATCTGGGAACCACTCGTACCAGGCCGAGAAAGAGGGAGTGCCTCCCTGGATACAGAAATCAACACCAGTCTGCAAAATTGCGCTGCTGCAGGTATCGCCATCAATGCCAACCCAGGCAGAGGCACAGTAATTGGTGCTATCATCGCCTCCACTGGGGGCAGAAGGAGTGGGAACGGTGAACTGAGCGGAAACACCAGTGTAGCCACTGCCAATTAGAACAGCACCGGCCCAGTTACCGCTGTATTGTTCATGTGCCGTGCCATTGAACTGAAGAAGCTCATTAGTGTTGGGCTTGAAAGGCGGGTTGCTCTTGCGACCAGCAAGACGGCGCTCGTTGCGCGCCTGACGTTGGGCAGTCAGAGGAGCCGCAACTGCTGCAGTTGCGAGCAGAGAGCTGCTAAGAATGGCAGTAGAGAACTTCATGATGGAATTGGGGGAACAAGGGAACTGAAGCGCAAATAAAAGGTCTGATGAAGATGAACCTGCGAGGTGGACTGGGAGAATAAAGGTCAGATTTGAGGGAATTGAGCAATCTTTATATAGTTTTGCTTTTAGCCTCGTTGGTATACAATTTGAAGGAGATAACGTTGGAAGATCCCTCGGGATAGGTAAAGGCGAGGGAGCGAGAGAAGCGATATCATTTCGTCTTACGGAAAATGAATGCAACATTGAATAGTCTATCTGAAGCCCGAGGAACTACCTAAGCGTTCTCTAGCCCAGCCCGTCGGAGGCCGATGGCTTGCCAATTTTGAGAGCAGGCGATGGAGTGCCTGGGCGTTGCCCACCGATTGATAGAGGAACAGCGAGGGGTATTTGCACATGGGACAGGAACTTGCTTGTTTTCCGGGGGCAGCCTAACTGCAGAGACCAGTCATGATTCATGAAACAAGCCATAGGGTACCATCTGCCATGGCCAAGGTTTCTTGGCTTGGGTTAGCGTGATCGTGGTGAGGCTTGCGGGTGGGGGAGGGAAATGAGGAAAAGGGGCATTTCGGGGGCACAAATGTCCGATGTACGAGACAGGATCCAACTTCACATATCAGGCATGCATGGCCTGCAGATTCCTGGCCCTCGCAAGTGCTGAGGGGGGTAATGAGCACAAATTCGCGAAATAGAGATAGCCTTGCGACCCCTTTCATCATGCGAATACTAGCATCAAAAGAATGCGCTTCATAGACCGGAAATCGATCAGCCTAATCCTCCGTCTGCCACAACCCCACGATAAGCCAGATCAATCTCAGCCGGCCCAGTAGCGTGATGAACTAACTAGCACCAGAGATGCACGAGATTCGGCTTCAATCGTGCCGGAATACGAGCTTGGGACGGACGCGTATCGCGATAAAGGCTTAGCGGAATCTGTAAACTTCCCTAAACCCCTTATCGGATGTCACTCTATGCGGGCACTGGCTCTATTCAGATCAAGCAAGACAAAACCAGGTAATGATCGCCATAATTCCTCATGTTGCTGGCAGGCACAGTGCATAGTCTCAGCGATTCAAGTGCGATGGTAGCACGATGCTACTGTGGCGCGGAGCCTAGAACTCGGGTGATAGACAGGCCAAGCTTTCGAAGATCCTCGGAATCGTGGACATGGCGCAAAGTGTGTCAGCCTGACGACTATCCCCCGCGACCGAGCTCCACTGCACTTGCTTGTAGATTTTGTGCTAATTTAGTTGGTCTCTTTACTTCCATGCCAATTCCTAGGCCATTCCACACAACTCATGCACAAAGAGATGTACACACCATTGAAATTTACTGTTTCAAGCACTGAATAGTCTCATTCTCTTTCTTCAATTCTGGCTTTACTCATTTCAAGTTAGCGGCTTTCTTTGCTTGGGTGGGTAAGTCGCGAAGCGCGATGCTGGCCAAACCTTTTAGTGAAAAATTCATGGAAGCGAGAGGACCGTGCTATTGTTACTTCGGCCAGAGTTAGAAGCAACTGAATCGGACAGAAGAAATCACAAGGATACCATAGTCGAATTCATCTTATTAAAGTAGGTCATCTGCCATGGTGAACCGGCACGTGTCCCTCCATGTCCAATGTCCTGGTCTTTTTCGATGTGAGTTTGATATCTAATGCACAATAATTAAGGCCTATCACTTGATCGCACGAAATCAATGGTGTGTGGAAATAACTAAGACTCGAAATTATGGCTAATAGAGTGGACAAGCTATGTTACGTTTGGCTAAGAGCTTTGATATGATGCAGTAGAAAATGGAATCCCTAAACAAAGATGTTGGTAGTTTTTGTTGGATAATTATGTTCGTTCTCCACAACTCGGTTTTACTGAGGTGGTACTATACATTGTTCAGAGGAGGCGTTGTGGTATGAAGATCCAGTTTCGACGAAAGGATTCGTTTCTAGATCGTAAGGAAGAAGGGAGAGCATTCCGGCATCGAACACGTCATCAAAGGAGAACTGATTAATGGGCTCTTCCTCAACAGATGTTGGAATATCCTCAAATGACGTGCCGCTTGGGTTATCGTCGAAAACATCTGACCGAGTTAGCGTCTCAAAGGATGCGATTTTGGGGGGTGAAGCAGATGCATACCTCGAGATGGCGTTCTGGCAGCTGATTTCTGCCCACCAAAGCTTTCCCTCCAGGTCCATATCTGGTCATGAAGAAGACTCGCTGCAAGTCTAGTACGTAACTTCAAACGGGGCTCTTGCTGGCTGTGCTGTGAGGTTCCTTGCATAGTCCACAGCTGGGAGAATATTCTTGATGATTTCCCTGGTAAATCGTTGTCTTCCACAGATACATTTCGTAGGAAGGACATTGCGCTATGAAATGCACGTTTGCCTCCATCCATATCTAAGTGGTTGGCAAGACTTGAGTCACATAGTCGGAGAATGAAGAGAGCAGCCAAAGTGATCAAACGATAATATGAGATAGGACAATATTTGATTATATGTGATTCTTGATCGATATGCTGCAGTTTTTCAATTACAGCCTTCGAAAGATCAAATGCTCTCACTAGACCCATATTCCGAGCAAGCGAATACTCATTGTCAAGAAGATAGTAGACATAGATTTGAAGTTCAACACTGTTGAGTGCAATTTCTGCCTCGGCTAAAAGAAAAGCATCCATGGATGTTAGAGAAGAAATATATTCAAAGGGCAAATGTCTTGGGTGATGATACCTGGGATTTCCGTGCCGAAACTAAGCGAAAGGTCTCTCAATTCATGTTCCAGCAGGCTTAAAGCTGAAATATTGTTCTGCTGTACACTTGAAGATGGCAGGCGGGGTGTGTTTTTGGACATATACGTAGTGACGTGGGTAGCAAAGCGATATGTGAGAAGCTGGTGCTTCAGTACCAAGGGGATTTCGTAGCGGCTTTGCTTATCACAGATAGCATCGATCATCCCCTCGGCAGCAGGAACGGAAATCCCGCAAGTTGAGTGTACACTGCCACAATCCCAAATTAGTCAAAATACTCACCGGAAAACAAACGATGAAGGCTAACCTTTGAGATACAATATAGCAGACAGACCAAGTTCGAACTACTTCTGAGATTTCTTCTGGGGCGAGTTTTCTTTTTGTGCGTGAAAAATCTTGAATAGACTCTGGGTTATGAAGACCCAGTTCCATGGAAATCGTTTGAGCGACATTAATTAACACAGTTGTGGTATCGAGCGAAATTGACGAAACTGGTGGGGGCCAAAGGCAAAAGATCGAAATAGCTTGCACTAGGTACCAGTTATACGGGGGGTTTGATATGGTCTGCCACATCAGGCGCTTGATGGGCGCAGTTAAGGCAGTCAGTAGAGTTGGTTCATCAATAAACTGGCGAGACGCAGTGTATATTATAACCCAAAAAAGAATATTCGAACGATCAAAGTGAACGTCGGGGTGAACAGCCGGATCAAGCAGTAAGGTAAAGGGGTTGTAATGATCGAAGTATCTGAGATAGCCATCAGTCTTGACAGTTTTCCATAAAATTTACAGTTTAATGCATACATTCCAAATAGCTCAGATATCTGAGAAGGCTTCAATAGAACGTTTCCAAGTGACCTTGGGCTCGCAGGTGACAGTAGTATCGTTCCATTGCTAACTGATGGTGCTGATGAAGAGGCAATAAGACTCTCTGTACCCGGGGAGGATTGAATAGGTCGAGACAACCTGGTGTTAATACCCCGGTTATCCTCCCCGCTTAGCGAGTCAAGTGGTTTAGCGGCATCTGCAGATGAGGGAACTGTGGGGACAGAAGATCGAAGTTGGCGAACTTCATTCTCTAGTTCCTCAAGACGCCTGTAGCTTGTTAATTGAGAGCAGACAAAAGGATATGCGAGAATCTTGAGTATACCTACGCGCGCTTGGTAACTGGCTTAAATCCCAAGTCTATCTCGCAATCTTGCCCCAATCGTCGACATCGCGAACAAGGAGCGTCGCCCCCCGAGGACAATTCACATCGAATCTAACGAGCTATGATTCAGCGGAGAACTTTATCGCAGAAACGCCCGAGTCCAATACGCAAACGCACCATAGGCCCCGACGTCTTCTGGCAGATGAACGACTAACCTTGGCTTGTCTGCACTGACAACATGCTATTCGCCGGCCCCGCTGAGTAGAGTGACCGGGAGCTGGATCATGCGGGTTGCCGCTTGATCTCTTCATGATGTGCTAGTTTGCATTATGTATTTGTGTATCTCCAATTCTCGGCTTATGATAGGTTGATACAAATCCGGGAAGTCGCGTTCCAACTTGGGATCAGCCAGGGATCGGGATCAGTTGTGACATGCGGAATGAACCTCATTCCTGATGTTTCCCGGTCAGGGCGGACACCGGGATCTTACATAATAAAGGTGTCACGGCCTCGGGCTGATCTTTTTCTATTCACACTTTCTGTTCAATATTGGCATACTCCAATTCGGCTGGCTATTTAGATCAACTTGCTGCCTCTTTGCTCTCGTTTCTTTCTTTGTTTCTTTCTTTCTTTCTTTCTTTCTGTTTCTTTTCTCTACCTAAGTATATTACAATCGACTTATATATTGCCTTTGGCATCCCCTCTTAGTAAACTCAAAAGTGATCACTTCGAATGTGGATAACCAATGATACGTATGTGACCTGATGATGAACCTTCTACAACTCGAGCCAGTGTTACAAAGATGATTGACGCGTGAACTAAAAATAAGATGCTTTAGTGAAGATAGAATATGTGGTATTTAAGAAATAGAATAAATCAAACCCCATCCTGAAAGAGCCCTGAGCCGGAGGCCGCATCAATCGCTAGAGCCTCATTCAGTCCAACAACTTTGAATAGTTCTTTAGGGCCTGCTCCGTCACTGGATAGCTGCGAGCCGGTCTTCTTGAGATGCTCCATTGCCTCATTTACTGCTTTCACCACTGGGCTTAAAGCAAGCGCGGGGAAAATGATTAATCTAAACCCAAGCTCTTGAGCCTCCGCCGCACTGAAAGTTGGCGATACGCCACCTGGGACGGCATTGAAAAGCACAGGAGTGGGGTGAAGATCTTGGCAAACCTGTCGAGCTTCTTCAGGTGATCGAACACCCTCGAGGAAAGCAACATCGGCTCCCAGCTGGATCGCTCTTCTTAGACGGGACATGGAATGATCATAGCCAAGGGAGGCGAGTGCATCTGTGCGGGCAATGATCACGATATCACCTCCCGAGGCTTCGCGAGCATTTACAGCAGCTTTAATACGCGAAAGATAGTCATCTTCACCAACTAGCTGTTTATTCCGAAGGTGCCCGCAGCGTTTTGTAAGGGCTTGATCCTCTAGGTGCAGAGCTGCGACGCCCGCCCTGATATACTCTGTAACGGTGCGATGCACCATCAAGGAACCTGTAAATTTGATAAGCATCCAATTTGAAATGCGCTATATCCTAAAGAATAATGTTTCCTACCACCAAAGCCAGTATCCGCATCCGCAATGACTGGGGTAGAATTATCAAGATTTGCGATCATGCCAGCAGTCTCACGCATTTCGTTCAATGTAATAACCCCGAGGTCTGCTTGACCCAGTCTCGATGCCGTCGTTCCAGCGCCCGTCTTAATCACGAGTTAGAAATAAGTCACTGGATTCATAGTTTCAATTTTGAGTGAAAGTACAGTACCATGTAAAGAGCATCAAAACCTGATTTCAGGGCGATTCGCGCTGTAAGTCCATCGTATACCCCCGGGCAAACAACAATCTTATTTCCATCAGCGAGAAGCTCTCGAAGCCTTTCAACCCCTGAAGATCTCATTATTTGACTTGATAAACGTTTTCCGGTGTTGAGGAATAAGGTTTTGGGTCTTGCCTTACTCTTAATAAGTGGTCATGTTTCTTATACTTGGCCAGCGACCGAAGGCGGCCCGGATTGACCGTTACTCCACCCCGTTCTCGCGCCGCGAACGGCCCGAAATCTGGGGAATTCTGAGGAGGTATATAAGAATAAGGAAATTTATCCTTTCGACGTCATTCAAATATAGCTTTTCATCGATCCGACTGGACATTACAAACTTCAATACTTATTCACCATGTCGCACTTAGATGAGTTGAAAAGCATCATTCTTCAGACCCGTGGCATTCGGTTGAATGAAACTGGTGAGCCCATATCCACCTGAAGCTGATAGGACCTGTTGCCCATTCTAAACTTTTCGGCCATTTTTGAAGCTCCGCCTATAGAGTCCGATCATCTATTAGAGGCGCTGAAGGTAGTAAAGGCCCATCTATATGATGGAGGCTATACTCGTGAATCTAGTGCTATGGCTGATGTACTCGAAATTTGTCGGCAACCTGAACATTTCGGAGGACTTGGAATCTCTGAAGAAACCATTTTGTCGACAGAGAAAGAGGGAGAGATATTATTTTTGTCATCTGCATGGCTAGAAGCACTGAATT
Organism: Mycosphaerella populi pn0402; assembly: GCA_002153405.1. NCBI lineage: Eukaryota > Fungi > Ascomycota > Dothideomycetes > Mycosphaerellales > Mycosphaerellaceae > Mycosphaerella > Mycosphaerella populi. The sequence goes on from KZ119521.1 coordinate 42,191, forward strand.
CGTCCGATCGTGCCATTTCCATCCCAGAACCGTTACATGATCGCCCAGCAGGCCGACGAGGGATGACATTAAGTGAGAAAATCTTTGCCATGCATGATACAGAGCAGAAAGGCTCTGTTGCCCCGGGAGATCTGATTCGCACCCATGTTGACTGGGTGATGGCATCTGAGCTGTCCTGGAGTGTGAGTGTGGAGTCTCAGGCCAGCTGTACGCAAGAAGGGAAACTAACATGAAGGCTACAGGGTATGGAAAGAACATATAAAACTTTAGGAAGTCCAGGAATTTTCCGAAACGATAGATTCTGGCTTGCAGGAGACCACGTCGTTGACCCCCGAATTAACAAAATGCCGAAGGCTCAAGCGATGATCGATGCCAGCGAAAGGGCGAAACGAGTGTTCAAGATGACTGACTACCAAGGAATGAATGTTTGTTAACATTTGTAATAATACCATAAGAAGAGGGGCTAACACTGTTCTCCCAGTACACTATCATGCATACAGAGTTCTATAGAGAGCGTGCGCAGCCTGGAATGCTTGTTATCGGCTCGGATTCGCATACATGCTCAGCTGGTGCGGTAGGGTGCTTGGCTATCGGACTTGGAGTTGCGGACGTTACCATGCCACTCATTACCGGGGAGACTTGGTTTAAAGTACCAGAGTCTGTTAACATTCGGTTGCTAGGACGTCCACGGGCTGGAATTGGCGGTAAAGACATTATACTCTATATTCTCAAGCAGCTTAAAAGAAATACAGTGGCTGCGGAGAGGATTGTTGAGTTTACTGGGCCAGGAGCAAAGCATCTCTCATCTGATGCCAGGTTTGCGATTTGCAACATGACAACGGTGAGTTCCCCATAGATCCTTGTTCTTATCAAGGGACCTAACGAGTCCAGGAATTTGGGGGCATTACTGGTGTATTTGTGCCTGATGAAAGAACTTCAGAATTGATTCAGAAACGCAAACTCACTCGGCACAAGAACTTGAACACTTATTTCAAGCCAGACGAAGATGCAGTTTACACAGAAACCCATGAAATCGACCTGGATGATGTGAGGTCTTTCGTAGCAAAATATCCTAACCCAGATGATGTTGTCTCAGTCACTGAGCTTCAAGGAATGGAATTAAACGGCTGCTTTATTGGAGCCTGTACAACAACAGAAGAAGACTTGATCCTGGGTGCTCTTGTTTTGGAGCAAGGTCTCAAAAGAGGACTCAAGCCAACTACCAGGGGTAAACGAAAGGTCGTCCCGGGCTCTATGCCGATTTTGAATAGGCTTCGAGAACTTGGGCTTTCCCAGGTCTACGAAGACGCTGGATTTGAAATTGGGGTACCTGGCTGTAGCTATTGCGTTGGCATCTCAGCCGATTCTGCAGCACCAGGGGAGGTATGGCTATCCTCGCAGAACAGGAACTTCAAGAATAGAATGGGAACAGGTCAGTAAATTGGCTGCTGCCAACCTTGGAAGAAAATATCTAACTGGAGGTTACAGGCTCTATTGGCCACTTGGCGTCTGCTACAACGGTGGCCGCATCGTCATTTACGATGAAAGTCACCGATCCACATGAATTGCTTGAAAGAATAGATACAGCGGTTGTTAAAGATACCAAAACGGCAGTTGGCAAAAAAAGAAGTTCAGAACAAGCACAGCGTGGATCTAGCCTTCATTATGTTGAGCCATTTCAGCGAGCTGTTCACTCGCCCGACCCAATCGGAGAGTCACGATTGCGTTCAAAAAGCCCGCCTAGTGCCTTGCAGGTGAGCAAGAAAGGTTCTCTAATAGAAGGTAGAGTACAGATATTAGGCGATTTTGTTGACACGGACGCGGTTTGTTTGCTTCCCGATATCATTAAGCGGTTATCGATCTCTGACACCATATATAGCTTGCACCTTCGCCCTTCTTAACCGAGATGAAAGATAATGAGTCAAGTGGGAATCATTGCTTGGAGCTGACACACCCTGAATTCCGTGCTCGTGCAAGAAGTGGCTTCAGCATAGTTGTTGCTGGCGAGGGATTTGGATGTGGTTCATCGAGAGAAAATGCCGTGATGGCCCTGATTGGTAAGTACGACCTGAAATAATAATGATCACTATAAGCCGTGCGGTATCTAATCAATAGATAAGGATGCGGAGTTAAATGCGTGATAGCGAAGTCATTTTCCTTCATTTTCCAACGCAATATGCCCAATCTTGGCTTGCTGGGTATAACTTTGAAAGATCAGAACTTCTTCAACACGGTCAGTGATGGGGCTCATTTGTGCATTGACTTCAACGAAAGGGTTATCAAAGTTGGCGACCAAAAGTTCCTATTCGAGCTCAGCAAGATGGAAAGAGAGCTTTTCGAACATGGTGGCATAGAGTCGGCGTTCCTTCGGTTTGGGAAACAATTGTTCGAAGTGATGACTTCGTCATCTAAGGTTACAAATGCTCCCAGAGAAAATCTGCCACCGGGACAAGGAGCTGAATTGCAGTGGTAGACATCTATCTCATCAAAAAAAGACCTTCCCTCTCTCGCAATACTCGATCTAGAGTCTTAAAAGAGCATTGCTCTTCGAAGCAATCAAGATTCGCTACACCCTGCAGCGTTCTACTATATCATTTGGATAATACCGTTGAGAATTGACCTCATAAAAACAATGAACTTCATAAAAGCTTGAAAATTGATTGGATTCATGTGATAATTCCCCGATATCGGAATCGGCCTACAAATTTCTAGGGAGTATTTGAAAGGTCCAAGGTTGTGTGTCCCCGACTCCCCGCGGCTCGTTCCGCGCCAAATGCCACTAGGCTTCTTCAACCTTCTTCTCGGTCTCATCCAAGACAGCCTCCGTCTCAAAGGGTATCTCGTTCCACACTGCACTTGTTGCAGGAACAGGGACAAGCTTACAGAGAAGCCAATACATACCTCCTGAGACGATAAAGCCGGAAAAGTAGTTGACGTTATAAATGTAAATGGCCCCGACCGGGACGTTCACCCCAACGGCTCCTGCGAAGCCAACAATATTCACTAGAATACCGCTAAAGTAAGAAGCGTATCCGTGCCACGATATACCGTAGGTTCCGTAATAGGGTCCATCTTTACGGGCGCTGTATAGCTGCTCGATGTCGAGGTAGCCTTTTCGGACCAGGTAGTAGTCACTGACCATCACCCCAGCAATTGCGGAGAGGAAGACAGAATAAGCTGAGAGATAAAGAGTGAACTTATTTGATGATGCGACAAGCGTCCACTGGAGAATCATTTCAGTATATAGAAGGAAATACTATAAGATTACATCGGTACTTACTGGGCACATAGCCAGTCCAATTGCTGCGCACAGGTATCCACCGCGTCGAATTGTGCAAAATCGAGGCAGTAAGGCTGTCAGATTGGTACCTGCAGAAACTGAATTTGCTGCAATGTTTGTTCCTAACTGAGCCAATGCAAAGCCGGTGGAGATCACAAATATACCGAACCTCTCTGCAGAGGTTGCCTTTTCCAAAAACAAGCCCAGTAAGGTAAGAGGGTTCCAGACAGTCTGATTAAATATGACGCTCGAGGACGAAGAGACGATAATCCCAATGAAAGACGTGACCGCGAAACCAACGGGAATTGTGATCAACTGGGGCCATAGAGAGTCTTTGGGCTTTTGTGCGTATCTCGCGAAATCGGGGTTGTTAATGATCAGGGCCGCGAAGTTCGCGATACAATTCATGATGCTTTTCACAAAAGCCCAGGCCAGATCACTTCCCTGCGCAGTGTTCGGCTGGGTAATAATAGGTCCTAGGCCATGGGCACGAGCAATGGCCCAGCCAAAGAATGCGACGGCACATGCCGGGGAAAACCAGGCCTTGACGGTAAAAAGGTGACGAATCTTGTAGATCGGGAACCATAGGGCTGGCAGCGAGGCGAGCCAAAATAAGAAGAAACTGACAAATTGTTGAGTTGTAACACCAGCACTCGCAGGTAATCCGTTTGGTAAATTGGCGTAACTGGGCCAGATAGACCGAATCATCAACGTAATACATTCTCCTATTAGCATGATCAGTAAAGTGGGACAGTATTGTAGCGTAGACGATGTAAAGTACCTCCAAGGTATGTCTGGTAGAATAAAACATGGTGAATTAGCTAGGATCATCAGGTCTTCGGATTTAATCTTACCTGCACTCCATACCATATCACAGCCATGCCTGCTCGGTTGAGAACAGGCCAGAACGAGCCCCAGATGCCGAACGAAGCTCGATTCGTCACAGCAAAGGGAATTCGATAGATTGCAGCAATTCTGCCCATGAGGCAAACGAAAACTGCAGCGAGCGAGTATCCTATCCAAACGCAAAGCCATGATTGCCACCATGATAGACCGTCAACTATCATAGATGACGAGATCATCCATGTATTCTTGGTTGTACGTTAATCATTGGCCAATGGATTGAAAATGTGCCCGTGATGGCACATCTCGCTAGGGCACTCACGACATTTAATGAATCTGCAATCCAAAAAGCAACGAAGTTGAGCCACCTCCATTGGCGACGCTCTGGTTCCACTGTTCATACATGTCCTTGTCAACCATGGTCTCGGGGGTAACTCAATTGAGTCCGAAGCAGGCATTTTGCCGTCTTACCTGGCTTTAAGTCGTCATTTGTCAACATCAACTGGGCTGTTGACAGACCAGGTTCAGTTTGGACTTGAACTTTGCCCAGCCAGTACCGTACTTGACCCATGGTGGGTGGGTTATTTAATTGAAAGGCATTCACTTCTTTCCTCCCAGAAAGACAGGTCTAGCACGAAGAGAAGAAAAAGATTCAGTTATCGTTATAGCATTAATCGTGGCAGCTGACTCCCAGTTTGAGCAAGGGTAGACTGGGATTTAAGAGTCAAAGATAGTGTAATGTATGCCCGGAGAATAAAATCGCGGGCGAAAGCGAAACTCTTGGGATCAGCCCCAGGATTCCATCAACAATACAATCGAGTAACCATACAGTTATCAGCGCCCGCTAACGTGAAATTCCCCCGCATTCTGGCGAACAAGGTTTAGCCAGACGATGCAACAGAAAGATTTCCTCCAAGAAGGTCCACTGGACCCCGCAAAATGTGCTTGGGTTAGGTAACAGATACCTCTGAACAAGGACGAGATCGGCCTCAGTACAATCATGACGATAATTGCCAGCTTACTCGTGCGGAGGTGCCCGATAAATCCCGCCTTTTAGAATCGCAGGAACTGGGAAGTTTCCAAATGCCTGCAGTGACGGCTCGGCAAGAAATCGAGTTACCATCAGCTGATCGACATTAGCCGACAACGGTATAACTATTGGCGGTGAGGTGCCTGGAAGTAAACTTCCTTCAATTGCAAGAAATAATTGACTGTCCAGCCTTACTCAGAGTGGATAGCGCTCAATTACTTGGGCAAATAGCTAACCGCCGATCTGTGGTGGATTCTGACATAGCTAAATACTACCCCTCAGTATTTCGAGCATCTTTTGGATCTCTTCAGTTGAAACGATAGGGTCCGGTGCCACCAAAGCGCTAGAGTGAAAAGCATCTACATTTATTATTTGCGACAGGGTTTGAATATTGGTCGATCGTACCCCACCACCGACAATTATGTTCGGAATCTGCCCTTGCAACAAAGGGTTCTCGCGAATTCGCTCTAGTGCACGAGGAAGTAGATCCGAGAGCTGATCAACGCAATTAATGGCATCTTTACCCGAAGGACCACCACTTGTGAGGATGGACGTAAATCCACATTCCATGATATCCCGCAACGCCGTGTCCCATAGGGACTCCGGTAAGCAGTCAAAAGCGCGGTGGAACGTACATGGCTTCCCGTCGGCGATTTGCACGAGTTCCTTGTTTTGTGTAATGTTGACACGAATCATGGAATTGGGATCATGAGGATCAGGAGGGCTGAGAAGACCGAAAACGAACCCATCTGCTCCTGCTGCTTTGAGGTTTATTAATGTCTCTTTCATGGAATTAAAGTCATTTTGGTCGTAGAAGAAGTCTCGAGAATGCGGCCGAATCATCACATATATTGGGAGCGTGATCTCGGATTTCAATTCCCTCAGAAGCTCAGGAGCGGGCGACAATCCACCTGAAGCATAGTCATGACATAGTCTAGTAATTGTTCCGTAAATGTCAGAGTTTATGCCCTTAGGCTTCAAAAGGCATAAAATTGGGAAAAAATTCCCGTTTATAGTCGCACTTCCGCCGAGAGTACGTAAAGAAAAGACTTACTCGATTCGATCAGCTCCGCCTTTCGCAGCCTGCAAAGCAGACTTTTTGTTGAAGCAGGCGATTTCCAGCAGTGGCATATTTTCCACTGAGTAAAATACCCTCGGGTAGAGGCAAATTATAAGATAGTTGACAACGAACTGGCCGAGAGTCCCCCTGGTTTGAAAATTGTAGAGAAATGCGTGGCCTTTCCATTTTCGCTTTGGCCTCGTTTGTCCCGCACACACAAGACGGCTTGGCTTAATCATCAGCGGCTTTTAAGTTTCCAAAGTTCAATTGAGAAAAAAGGTACATGCTGCAGTTTAGAAGCGTGTATTATAATTAATTAATTAATCAGCCAGGCCTAGTACCAAGTAGCGAAGGGTAAGTTTGATTATGCACTACAAAGCTTGCTTCCCAATTTCAACCCAACAGCTTTCGACGTCAACATGAATTTATCAGTAGGGTAGTTTTTTTTTTTTTTTT
>KZ119521.1:48896-191872 GCA_002153405.1 Mycosphaerella populi pn0402
ACATGAATTTATCAGTAGGGTAGTTTTTTTTTTTTTTTCTATGAGAAAGAGTTCATATTTTAATTAAGAGGATGACTTCATTTTACTCGACAAGATCCCATGTCAAGTTCACATCTGACGTAACACACAACACTGAAGCTCAATGATTTACTTCCGATGCCGTATTTCAACAGTGAGTTGCTCCTCGATCTTATCAACATCGATCTTCTTTTCACCAACTCTGATCTGCTCAACATCCGGAACTGAAGAATGTTTCTCTCCTTCAAACAATGCGTCGATTTCTTCGAGGGTCTTGCCCTTTGTCTCAACCCAATAATAGGCCTAGAGCAGGTTAGCTTTATACCATGAGCGGAGTTGTTGAGCTTACAATAAGACCTAAGATGACAAGATCCCAAGAGGCATTGACCATATACATTTTCCAACCAATATTACCGAGACCAATTGGCATTATGAAAGTGAATAGAAGGCTTAATAAAGTTAGTGATCTAATATTAGCAGAGAAGGTGGCCTAGGAAAACTCACGCAAGGGCATTCAAAGCGAAAGACGAAAACGCAACACCGTTGGCTCGAATGGAATAATTCATTATCTCAGGTGGATAGAGATATAGCAGTGGTGTCCAAGCAATGGAATAGAATCCCTGAAACAAGTACATGACTGCCACGTTTCCATAGATGAGGGATGAGGAGGCCTCGTCTGGAGCAGCAGCATAAAGCTTAGACAAGCCTCCGATGATGAATAGACAGGCGCTGAGGAGAAATTGGGAAAGCATTGCGGTTGGCTTCCGTCCCCACTTGGCAACAAGATGGGTACCGAGAAGACAACATACGAGACACCAAGCATTGAGAACCACATTCTGATTTGTTAGTGTTCAGTTGCATCTATTATGAATGCAAGACTTACTGCTTTTAATTGATCATTGGTGTCTGTAATACCAGCTGTGTCCAGTTCAGAGCCAAAGTAGTAAGAGGCTATTATGTTGCCTGCGATGCAAGAGAACGGCCCGGGGGACATGCCAACAAGCAGCCGTTTTCTTGCAGAGGGAGTCTTGAAAATCTCGACTGGGCTCATAGTAGCATGTCCATTTTCTTTCTCCCATTTCAAAGTGTCTACAATCTCCTTGAAAATAGCAACAACAACTGGATCTGACACATTTCCATTTGCGTTTGTTTGCGCGATGGACAATCTCGCCTCGTCAAAGAATCCTCGATGAACTAGCCACCTAGGAGATTCAGGTCTATGATCTGTGAGCGGGTTTATATTTTATAGAGTGTTTCCATAATACTGACATGAATGGGAGGATCAGAATGCAAAGCAAAGAGAAGATAGCCTGAAAGAGAGACGGTGCTCTCCAGGCCCATGTGGATTGCCATTGCCCCGTACCCAGGGTAATCCCAGCAGCGATAAGAGCGCCGATACTAAGAAGAAACGGTCAGATAATTGACAAGGTATCAGAAAAAGAAAAATCTCACTAATAAAAGTCGTTGAGTAGCCCAACACCCCATGCACGCCATCTACTGGAGAAAGCCTCGGAAAGATAGACACTTCCAGCAATTCCTGTGATCGCCGAACCGAATCCTAGTATTATCCTAGCAACAACGAACATCGCGATATCTTGTGCAGCTGTTTGGAGTATTATTCCAACAATGGTGATCCATGAGCCCCAGAAGATGGCAGGTCGGCGGCCAAGACGATCTGCCATCGGGCCGGATACCAGTGGCCCCAGGAAGCCACCAATAAAGACTGACGCGGTGTTCAACCCCGTTGTCGCATTGTTGAGCTTGAAGTAGTCCGTGTACGAAGGCAGGATATTTAGTCCATTGAGCATTGATCCATCGTATCCACCAGTCTATCCAAATAAGCAGAGATTTCTTCCCCATTATCTTCGATTTCGACTCACCGCAGATTGCACCACGGAGCATATCATCAATAGGAAAGACAGGACCAGTGTTGACTCCGGCACCCAAGCGGGCAGCCAAGTGCCGGTCGCGGTTCTCTTCAGCATCAGACCGTTGGTTTCAGAAGGATGATCGAGGTGAAAGAGACAAAGGGGCGAAGCGACAGTATCTACTTATGCCTTCTTGGGCTCCACCTATAGCGTTCTATAGCCCCCATGGTGCCGAGATAAGAAGCTTTTACTCCGCATTCTGGGGATGGTTTCATCGAGTACGAACCACGAGCCAATAGACATTCCAGGGATCAGAGGGACAAAGCGCTGTCTTATCTCCCCAGCCACCCGTCTAGCAGGTAATCCCAACTGTTTACAAACTGCTTTTGAGCCTAACGAATCAAAGTAGCACCACCGAAAGCTTGGCTTTCTTGGCTCAGTGTATTTTCTTGAAAGAAAAAAAAACAAATAAATAAATAAACACAAGAGGCATATTTATGTTCAATCCGGCTCTTACAACCGGATCGACAGTTGCAGTCAGAGCGTGACAAGTGGGGGATCGAAAATGAGGAGAAATAGCGGGTGGACGCAACGTTGCATGAGACCATCTTTGGACTTGACATGAACATCCCGCCCAGGGTCCATGAGATATAACTATTCGTTTTGGGGGTGTTGAGATTTCAGGATTTGACCGCCCTCTGATAAAGCCTCGATATTCGAGCATGACTATTACCTTTATCGAGCGGCGTCCGGTTATCGCCATCGCTGGACTGGCGTGTGAAACATCCACCTTCTCTCCTGCGCGGACCTCTGCAGCTGCTTTCCATCCCCGTCGTGGAACAGAAGTCATCGATGAATATCCTTTTCTTCATGCGAATACTGCCCTTGGAAACGCCGCGGAATGGCATGGCGCATTGATCGGTCACGCGCTTCCAGGTGGTATTGTAACGAGAGACGCCTTCGAAGAACTGGCAAGTGAGATTGTGCGGCGCCTTCGGGATATAACCAATGAAAACCCAATTGATGGCCTTTGGTTTGATATACATGGTGCAATGTGCGTGGAGGGGTTAGATGATGCTGAGGCTGAACTGCTCCGTCGCGTGAGAGGGGTAATCGGGTCGGATGTCATCGTCTCAGCATCTATGGACCTGCATGGAAACGTGTCTAGGAATCTTGTGCATCAGACTGACTTGATTACTTGTTACCGAATGGCACCACACGAAGACGAACTGGAAACCAAAGAGCGAGCTTGTCGAAACCTTGTGAATATCCTAAATAGTGGACCAGGTCGACCTAAGCGACCGTTCAAGGCATGGGTACCGGTCCCTATCCTGCTTCCGGGGGAACAGACATCAACTCGCATCGAGCCTGCTAAAAGTCTGTACGAACTTGTTCCAGGGGTAGAAGCCGTGCCAGGAATTCTCGATGCCGCGATCTGGGTCGGCTATGCCTGGGCGGATGAGCCTCGGAATCATGCTGTTGTTGTGGTCACTGGGTGGACAGTTGAAAGCGTCGCAGAAAATGCTGAAAAGTTAGCACAGTATTTCTGGGACTCTCGTGCAGGTTTTCACTTTGTAGCGCCAACCGGCTCACTTATGGAGTGCATTGAAACAGCGTTGGCGTCGAAATCTCGACCCTTTTTTATCTCGGACTCGGGCGACAACCCAACGGCTGGCGGTGCAGGTGACGTGACGTGGAGTCTGAGTCGCATATTAAGTCGACCTGAATTTCAAAAAGCATCCGGGCCAACCGTCATCTATGCCAGTATTCCGGGACCCAGCGCAATCGATACAATTGTGCATGCCGGTGTTGGCAGTACCGTGACTGTCACTGCAGGGGCGCAAGTGGATAATATCCATGAGGGACCCATTACCCTGGCTGGTAGAGTTCATGCCATAAAAGAGGGAGACAGGAATGCAGCCGTGGAAGCCGTTGTACGCGTTGGAAGCGTCCATGTTATATTGACAAAATTGCGGAAGCCTTACCACCGTGAAAAAGATTTCACTGATCTCGATCTATCACCTAGGTCTGCGGATATTGTTTTTGTTAAAATCGGGTACTTGGAACCCGAATTATTCAACATGGCTACTGATTGGAGGCTTGCTTTAACCCCTGGAGGTGTTGACCAAGACCTTCCGCGACTAGGTCATCGGCGCATCCATCGTCCAATGTGGCCATTTGAGCGCACATTTGCACATATGCCCAATCTTTGTGCAAAGATAATACCACCCTCAAATGAGCCTTTGCCCGTATAGTCACTGTGGTGCCCTTGAATTTGTGGATCTTGCGATGGATCTCGAGATTCTTCCACTAGAAGTAGCCCATGTGATCAAAACAGTATACTAGAAACCACAATAGATCTATACATCAAATGAAGTGCCAAAATTCATGCATTGGTTTCCAAAAAAAAAAAAAGATTTTGAATTTAAGAATATTTCCTAGCTCGACATCCCAGCAATTAGCTGTCCTAGAGTGGTTGGCTGTGTATACTTCTGCGCACGGCCCTCCTAGAATCTCACGCCTACAAGGCTCCAAGGATCGACACGTTTGATCGATCTCGCGTTCCCAGTCTCGCTATTCTACTAGAGGGAAATGTGTGCTGATCAATATCGCATGCTGTTTGCAAAGAGAACCTCCTGCAATCTATTACCCCATGGCTAAGCAACCTCCATCAGATCTCCCCATCCACGCGTTCCCTACAGCGGCGGATCTGGAGGACTTTCTTGAACGCGAACACTCTACCGCGCCCGGGTTCCACCTCAAGCTGGCCAAAAAGACATCAGGGATAAGATCTGTGTCTGCTAGCGACGCAGTGGAGGTGGCGCTGTGCTTTGGCTGGATCGATGGGCGAGCCAACGCATTCGATGAAGATTGGTGGCTAGTGCGGTACACTCCTCGACGCGCTAAGAGCATATGGTCCCAGAAAAATGTGAACACTGTCAGCAAATTAATTGAAGCTGGAAAGATGAGGCCTCCGGGCTTGAAAGCTGTCGAAAGCGCAAAGGCCGATGGTCGCTGGGAACGCGCGTACGCTGGTCCTGCTACAATGACCGTGCCGGACGACTTTGCGAAAGCATTGGCAGCACAGCCTGCTGCGTCCGAGTTTTTCCAGGGTCTCAGCAAAACCGATCGATATACTTTACTCATGCGTCTACGAACTTCTGCCTCCAGGGATAAGCAGATCCGGACTTTGGTGTCGACCCTTGTGGAGAGGAAATGGCCAGTCGCATCAACGCCATCTTCAAGGAAGAGGAATACAGAGCCTGCTGCAGCTACCTCAAATCGCAATAGTGCGAACAAAAAGGGGATCAGGAAACGCAGCAAGGCTAGTGGCTAGCTGGGAACCAATATCAACGCCACCTGGCACCAATCATGCGAGATATATGCTGGCCGCTTATCGCCCCAAGATCATTATCTTCTTGCCAAGAAGTTATATCCTTTCCTTGGTACAGGGTAGCCTCAAGAGTGTTTCATATGCATTGTGAAGATCAATGAAGTAGATTAAATAGTCTATCCGAAAGGCAATCTATAGACATTGAAAGGTAAAACTACACCGCTTCATTAAATTTGGGCGAAAGATTCAGAGTAGCTCTGCCACAATCCAGTATGGTCCAGCCAGTCAAGGAATACCTCATTCAAACCCTGTCGAAGAAGCTCATCTCCCATATAATAGCGTCGTCCAGCCCAAGTATTGGACCCAAGAGCACCTTTCAGCGGTTTCTTCAACCTTATCAACTCAGTCGAAGCTTGAAGATCCATCCAGTACTCGCTGTCTGGATACCAAAGACGACTATTGTCTGCAGAAGATGCCAGTTGCCCAAATTCAGGAAGCGATTGAACCTTTTCCCAAATTTTTGGTGCGTCATAGTAAGCAGATCTACCAAATCTGCCAATTGTCTTTTCTTCATACTCCGGCGCAATCATCTGTCGTAAAGTCTGTTGAAGATAGTTTATTTGACTTTGAACGAAAGTCTCAAAGCTTTGAGTGTTTTGGGCTTCAGTGGGCTCCTTTTCCATCCGCTGCAAATGATAGACAATCTCATCCTTTAATTTCCGCAAGCGATATTGAGTCCACTCGGGATAAAGCGATTTCAAATCCGCATATGGGCGAATGTTCGTCATGAAGCTGGAGTCATACACTGTAGGGGACCTTGATCGATAAGAAGTGATTGTCGAAATGCGCTCTTTGACGCCCTTTGCACGAGCCGCGAGGTGCTCCACCTCGCCGCCTTGAAGAATAACGGCGTGTCCAATCTGAGGACCCTCAACTTTTTGAGTACTTCCATCTCCTTTTCTGATGTAGGTTTCGCCGCCAATCATGCCGTCAGTCTCACTCAACATTAAAACACAGACATATGGGTAGGAATCATAGCTTTCAATCTATTAGCGCTTGGATATCACTCCACCAAGATTTTATACTTACTGCCACGGAATGATAGCCGAAGAGTCCTTTAAAGGATCATATGCACGATCCGCGGCACTTAACTCAACTTTCTCATGGTGGGGCTCGATTTGGAGATTCTTCTTCATATCATCTACAGTTGAACCGTGCACTTGGATGTTGGTGTGCCCAATTTCTGTCGGCATGACGATTTCCAAAGGAACACCAGCAGCTTCTGAAACAATGCGGATAGTTTCTGGATGTGTCCAGAAATCCTTTACAAAGTTTGAATACTTTACTGCGTCTCGTAAAACCAACGTTCCAGGGAAAGGCGAGCTTGAGCATTTACTAACAACTTTTTGCTGGAACATGGCTTTTCGATATGCTCTGATTCCCTCTGCAGACAGAAGCGGGAATGGCACTGTTCCAGCAATTGGTGAGGTCCCTTCTCCTATGGGCAGAAGAAGTTCCTCCATGGAGAACCTCTTCTGTGGAGGGACATAACTGAGATGCACCTGAATTGAACTCGCCAGATGAGCCTATGGCCAGAACTCGTTGATTGTAAAGAAAAATCGTCGCTCATACCGCAGGATCGAAAATGTCCTCTTGGTGAGGTAGAGAAGGCGCCCCGGGCATTGGCTCCACTAACCCCGGGGTGCTCATACTGAATCAAGTGATGGGAGGTGTTAATATTGGATAGGAGTGAGATCAGATGAATTATTGTGACCAATTGGGTAGAATTGAAGCTGTAGAAGTCCGTTAAATTTATATATTGTGTGAGTCAGATAGCCGAGTCACACGATCATGGAAAGGATATGCCACAAAACAACCCGCTATTCCTATCTAGGGCAAATCATCCTATCACGGAGGATTCGATATCAATTTCGGTTCATCATCGGGTCCACTTTTCCATTCTAGATTGCAGGACTGAGGTCAGTTCTCAGCTTGCTGGAATTTTGATTGGCGGAGGTCACCTATGATCGCCAGCAATCTCACGGAATGCCAAAAGGAAAGATAAGCTCGCACTGCATTTTGCAGTGGCGCTGGTATTCTAGTTACACGAAAAGGGAATCGCCTTGAACAACCGATGGGAGCATGATTAAAATGTATCACGGAGAGACCTGCTCAACACTGGTGCCTGGGTGGTGGGGGGAAGGAAGGGGTGCGTGGGGAATGTACCAATGTCCGACCCAAACTGGAGCCCGTGGCTTGAGCAAGCCGACACTATATGAACGTGCAGGGGCTTCATAGATTTCAACGTGGCGAGACTCTGTGGACGGAATAATGCGTTTTTCGAGTACCTGGCTGGCCAGGTGTCTCCTTACGGCTGGTGGGTTCAAGGTAGAATATCACTTGGGAAAGAACTCTATTAAACTTCCGGGCTGTTTGGTTATTCTTCGCATGTTGCACGAAAATGTGTGACGGTTGCAGGAAAGACCCGGAATCCTGAGGTTGTAGGATCGTAGAAACCCACAAGCTGGCCCCAATTTTGCATGCCCCTGAGAGCCACATATGTTCGTCTGAGAACTCTTAGATTTTCGTCTTTGATATGAGATCCTATTGCACCGAACCATATGTCTACAGCCGGACAATTGCTGGGCAGCATTCATTAGTATCACACCTAACCCGATTGAATGGCAGGAATTCAATCTTCTTGGAGGTTCAGGGCCGACACCTCCTGGCCGATAGTTGGCATTAGACTGTCATTGCATTTCAATGGAGACGGGCTCAGCGACTCTAATCCTGCTTGCCAGGACAATGCTCGACCATAGAGACCAGTGGATGTTCAACGCATTAAGGTGGGAGGATGAGTTCTTCGGTTGATTCCTCGAGAACACAAGTCACGGGACCCGGTTATAACTGGGCGGAAAGTCGCGGGAATTCGTCCCGCGCCAGCCAATCAAAGTGAATTCACATGTGGAGCCTAGAAATGTCATCGGTTTTCAACGGTGTGGGGTAAATGAGGTAAATGAGGTAAATTGATGGAAGACACTCGGAAGACCAAATCTGAAATCAAATTGCTACGATAGATTTCATCAAGGAAACAGTCCAACCGGGGCGGTCAGATCAACAGAACTAAGTTTGAGGTCGTAGTACTCCATCCTCGTGCAGGTAAGGCGGGCGACTTGCGGGGCAGTCAAGGGTGCGGAATGGCTGAAAAGCGTAGATGCACTCTTATGCGCGGAACAGCCACCTTTGCACCCCGAGTAACCCCTCGTGCGGATCACCTTGGAAATCAGAGCTCGGTCGTCGGTGACTGGCTGCATGAGGGGGTCGCATTGATTTCTTGCTCGGGAGAGTCGCGTTGGGCTGGCCGGAATCAGCCCGTCCCTGCTGGTCCTGTTATAAAACCTTTTTTCCTCCCGAGCCACTCTTGACCTTATACTCGACCTCTACTACCAAGCTCTGGGTTACGCCTTTCCAGCAGAAGACGCGCGACAGTGCATCCCTCTCTTCGCCATGACAATCCAGACCGTTGCGATCGCCGTCATCACGGTGGTGTACTTCATCATCCGTTATTTCAATCGCACCGATGTGCCCAAGATCAAAGGCCTCCCCGAGATCCCAGGTGTGCCAATCTTCGGCAATCTGCTGCAACTTGGAGTCGATGTCCGTTGAACACAACCCCCGGGATGGATATGCATGATAACTAACTCTTTCTCAGCATGCCACCGTGGCGGGCAAATGGGCAAAAAAGTACGGTCCGGTGTTTCAAGTTCGCATGGGTAACAAGGTGAATTTTGTATTAGAGCCTCAGACAGTCGACTCTTCTAACCGATCTTTAGCGCATCATCTTTGCCAATAGCTTCGATTCGGTCCGCCAGTTGTGGATCAAAGATTCATCAGCTTTGATTTCTCGCCCCACTTTTCATACCTTTCACAGTGTCGTCTCCAGCTCGCAGGGATTCACCATCGGCACATCTCCGTGGGATGACTCCTGCAAGCAGCGCCGCAAGGCTGCCGCCACTGCCCTCAACCGGCCCGCGGTACAGTCTTATATGCCAATTATCGACTTGGAATCGAACTCCAGTATCAAGGAGCTCTTCCGTGACAGCAAGAACGGCACTATCGAGATCAACCCCACAGCCTACTTCCAGCGATATGCGCTGAACACTAGTTTGACGCTCAACTATGGTATCCGAATTGAGGGAAATGTGGACGATTCTCTACTAAAAGAGATATGCGATGTCGAGCGTGGGGTATCCAACTTCCGCAGTACCTCGAACAACTGGCAAGACTACATTCCTCTGTTGAGACTTTTGCCCAAGCAGAACACCGAGGCCGAAGAGTTCCGTGCTCGTCGAGACAAGTACCTTACCCATCTCTTGAGCATCCTGAAAGATCAAATTGCCAAGGGTACAGACAAGCCTTGCATCACCGGAAATATCATCAAGGATCCCGAAGCAAAGTTAAACGAAGGTGAGTCCTTTCCACACGGAATTCCATAATTATATGTTGACGAAGATATTATTAGCGGAAATCAAGTCAATCTGTTTGACCATGGTGTCTGCTGGACTCGACACAGTTCCGGGAAATCTTATCATGGGAATTGCTTATTTAGCTTCGGATGATGGGCAAAGAATCCAAAAGAAGGCTTACGACGAGATCAAAAAGGTATATCCTGATGGCGACGCCTGGGAAAAGTGCCTTGTTGAAGAAAAGGTCCCCTACATTACCGCGCTTGTGAAAGAAATTTTGCGATTCTGGACAGTCATTCCCATCTGTCTGCCCCGTGTCTCCACCAAAGAGATTGTATGGAACGGAGCTACTATCCCAGCTGGAACCACTTTCTTCATGGTAAGTTATAGGGGGTAATTTTTAACGGAACATACTCTAATGAATGACGCAGAATGCTTGGGCGGCTGATTACGACGAGGACCACTTCAAGGAAGCCGACAAGTTTATTCCTGAGCGCTACTTGGAGCTTAATGATGGCTCTGGTACTCCCCACTACGGTTATGGTGCTGGTTCTCGTATGTGTGCTGGCTCACACCTTGCTAACCGAGAACTTTACACTGCTTTCATTCGCTTGATTACCGCATTCCAGATGCGGCCTGCAAAGAACGAGGCAGATTTGCCAGTCCTCAATGCCATTGAATGCAATGCTATCCCAACCGCCCTGACCACCGAGCCCAAGCCCTTCAAGGTCGGCTTCATTCCACGGGATACCAAGACACTCGAGAAATGGATTGCTGAAAGTGACGAACGCACAAAAGATCTATGATTTATGACTTGATGACTCATAAATACCTGGCCGTTTCCTTACATGCAGAGCAGCTCTTATGGTAGACGCTTCCGCCTCCTATTCACCGGCTTCGGATTATGCTCATTTCATGGTGCATGAAAGTCGGTAGGGACGGGAAAGTCATTTTCCAGCATGGACAAAATGCCTTGTTCGAGGTCTTCGAGCATCTTTGATACAGAGTCTCATGCTCGTATCAGGTAGTTGGCATTTTCCTTTAGCGGAAACATGCTGTAACCTTACTTCATAAATGTATGATAGTCTTTCTTAATTTCCATTTCGAGCGGGAATTCAAATCCATCAAGACGGAGATTCAATCCTTAATCTTGCATCGTTACTCACTTGTAGTTGTTGTTCTTCGTATCAACCCAGGTAAAAGGAGTCCGAATTGCCGAATTATACTTAAGTTTGGCTATACGTCAGGATCTCGCCATTTTCCAAAGTTGGGGTCCTATTGGAGGAAAACTAGCTAGTGCGTGTGAATATGCGAGTTGTAAATTTAGGGGCGAAGATGTCACTGTAAAACAGAAATTATCACGTGCCGTAGCTGCTCCTGTCATTGAATGGCCCTGGAACTGAGCGGAACGTGTCACTCTGCGAAATACAAATACAGTGTCACCTCCCCATTCTGTCGTGCCCCCAACAACTTGTCGTGGCAAGAGCACATTCCGGCAGATGACAGAGAAATTTTCGATTATTCAACAACCCCGGCGGCCTCTTTTGTTGAATAAACCTCCTTCTTTCTCTCGTATCTCTCCTCTTACATCATTCTTTTGAGCGAAATAGCTTAATACTACACGGACGTGGATCTCCACGTGAGAGGTTAATACCACAATGGTGTCAAGCAACCCTGCCGAAGCTCCTGCACCCCGTAAACGCGGCCGTCCGCGCACAGTTACTGGCGATCAAGATGTCCCAGAGGTGGGTCCTCCGAAGCATCCATGCATCTTCCAGCCAACTCATTGTATTCAGAGACGTCGCACCCAATTACGTGTAGCCCAGCAAGCATATCGGAAGCGGAAAGAGAGTACTATTAGCAACTTGCAATCGCGCGTACAGAAACTCGAGGGAGGGATCGAGAATTTCAGCCAATCCTTCCTCTCATTTAGCAACCTCCTTCTGGAAGCCCATGTGTTGGAGAATCACCCAGATATCGCCAGCTCTTTACAACTTATTACACAGGAATGTGTCGCATTAGCCCAGCAGGGAAGCGAGGATGGAGACGAGAAAGTCGACGCTACGGCACCGCAAAGCAAACGACACAAGCCGAATACACCCCCTCCATCCCAAGACGCGATATCTGAGAAGGAACTGGAACTCTTCCGCGAGCATAATATATATGAACCTGCAAAGTCATTCCCATCATTTATATCCAAGGGCCAGTTCCCGAAGATGTCTCAACTCCCGGCGTCACCGCGACAAACCTTCTCAGATTTGCCCATGCTCCCGTTCGATGTTGTAATGGGATCGCAGCTTTCTCCACCAACTTCTTCTCACTCCTCCCCTGGATCCATGACGCCGCCAGAAACCATTTTCCCTAATATGTTTGCCATGCAAGAAGAGCTCTGGACCTTATCTCACCGGATAGTTCGTGAATGCTGCAGGAAAGGATACTTTCTGCTTGCGGAGCAACATGACAAGCCCGAAAAAATAGCCGAAATATTCGGGCAGCCACTCTCTGTAACTGAACGCAATCGCAAGATTACAGGCTTCCTTTCCGTGGTGAACGATACTAGTGGGGATGCTGTCGAGCTCAGGGCCAACGTGATTAAATCCGTAAATAGGTTCAGAGAGCGCATGGCAGCATCCTCCGAATCATATGCGAATGCCCCTAGATCTTGGCAAAGAATATTGGATACCGATACTGATGAATGGCTTGATGCGAATGGTGTACAAAAACTTTTGTTTGACAAAGGCCTTCTCGCTGAAGAGAGAGGTCTGCCGAATAATGGCATTATTCTGACTCCCCACGCAAGGTTGAATGTTGCAGCTTTCATTAGTGGTATGTTGAAACTAACCATCCCGTATCTTATGAATACCACTAATACCTCCCACTAGTGTTATCTCTCGGCTGCATATGCGTCGGTCCTGGCCCTGCGTTCCGGCGTTTGGATGTTGAGAATGCGTTGCTTTTAGCTACTTCCTTGGATCCGCTCGACCCTTGGTCATATGATAATCCATGCGAGATTGATGATCACTCCCCGGGTTTAGTTACAAACTCACATTGGAGCGAAATAGTATGACGAATATGAATAATAATATAAAGTAATTTAAATTAGTTTAATAATATCTTCCAATATCTATCCAAAGACCAGCCTAGCTATAAACATCAATTTCCCCCTCATATACTAATAGGTCATTACTCGTCTCTCATACCGTTTGTTCAGTAGCCGCACGGAGACTACAGCTGATTTCGCTTAACATCAAGAGAATATAAACTAGCATGCGGCCACAAATATTCAAGCTCTGTGAGCTTTGATGATCGCTTTGCCTGAATTAGCATCCTCGCGAACTCAGCCCGGACTTCATTTCCGGCCTGTTTGACACCGCTTGAATTGATATACAGTCCCTTCAATATTTGGCAATAATTTATTTCAGGCATACAATGTGAAGGAGGCAAATAAACCCACTTATAGGGACTATTGACCCATCAGACTATTACGCAACCGCGGGAATTAATATGCACTATCAAGGCTTTGATCTCCGTCAGCGGGCGCGGTTTCCGAGAGACCCATGGTCCTGAAGGCACAAATCACAGTTACTAGCTGGCGACTTTGAAAGCTCTGAACTGATCCTTACTCTCCTATTCGCTCAGTGTGGCTCACACACCAAGGCGTTTGCCGAGAGGCGCCCCCCATGATCTCATTTGGTATTCAAATGAAAAATTCCCAAAAGTTAAGAATGGAGACCGACTTTGAATGATTTTCCCATAATCTATGGATACTTCTAGACTAACAGATAAGCTATTAAGTGTTCACCACGCTGACCTCTCTCCGTTGGCATCGAATTTGCCCTGCCGTATATTCGGAATATACTGTTGGTTGATATACTGCAACCTCGGAATACATTTTTCTCATTGACTGACAACTCGTCTTTAAGATTATTTTCAGGGTTGATCACTTATCGATGTTCAATCAACACCACCGGAAATTCGGCTTACGTCCCCCGCCCATATGTCAGCTCAAGAAAGTAGCAATGATATGTCAAGTGTCAACGGGAACGAGGATCCCATAGATCCCCCAGGAAATGCTGGAGATCAAGAGGAACGCCCAAGCGACGATAGCTCGAAACAGAGCGGAGAAGATACACATTCACCTCGCGTGCACTTCCGCTCGGATCCAATTGCTATGCAGAATGTCCCTCGCCAGAAAGTTTCAGACTCCCATTACGAATGGGTTCAGTCTCAGCGAGAGGATCAACCCCATCGTCCAACGGCGCCATACGCCCACGAATCCGAAGATATTACCGATGCACCATTACAGGGAAAAGGCCCAAATGCCGACCAAGCAGAAGGAATAGCACCGGACGAAAAAGTAGCCGACGACTCTCCGAAAGACCAGGAAAGTGAGTCGGCCGCTGTTCCCGATACACTCAGTGTTGAGAGCACGAAAGGTCGACTCCGCACAATGAGCGCATCACTGAGAAGGAGAGCCTCTAGTCTTGCAGAGCGGATGGGTCGTCCGACCCACGGTGGTGACGATCTGGGTTCAGGTATCTACCATGCCGAGTGGGCGACGGGGGGCGAGCCTCCGCTGTCAGACATGACTGATAATAAGCACAAGACGTACGAAGAAAAACGTGAACATCATAAAACGAGCAGCTCTGAAGCACATCGACTCGTGCGAGATTTGACTCAGGATCACTCGGGCAAGCGTCGCAAGACACGTGGGAGACCATACCCGCATAATGAGACGGAGCATGTAGGCGGCGAGGATGAATTCGCTCACGAATCGGGCCTAAGATACCGCTCTGGTGGGGGTGGTGTCTTGTCGCAGTTGATTAAACTCAACGGTGCCCAGCAACAGGGTGGACAGCAGCAGGGTGGACAGGCTTCAAGATCTTCCAGTCAATCTTCTGTGGAGTCTAGTGCAACCTCGTCCACGGAATCCGGATCGACAACCTCGAAGAAGAGTAAGCCCAAATGGTACAAAAAGCATCAGAATACATCGACATCTACCTTGATTGGGGCCCCGGGGAGCATGAGTGGCGCGAGTACACCAGTCTCTAGTGAAGTAATGTCCGCCGCATCGAAAAGACGGGGTAAACAATCTGATAGAAATGTGCGACTAGAAGACGAAATACGAGTGACGATCCACATCGCGGAAATTATTTGTCGTCAACGATACATTATGCAGCTCTGCCGGGCGCTCATGGCATTTGGGGCTCCGACGCATAGACTGGAAGAGTATATGCAAATGACCGCCAAAGTGCTAGAGGTCGATAGCCAGTTTCTCTACCTACCAGGGTGCATGATTATGTCGTTCGATGATCCGTCGACACGCACAACAGAAGTAAAGCTTGTTCGAGTTAGCCAAGGAGTAGACCTCTCTCGTCTCTCGGATACACACCTCATTTATAAAAATGTCATTCATGATGTGATTGGTGTGGAGGAAGCTGTGCAGGAGCTAGATGCCGTGATGAAAAAAGATCCTCGGTATAGAAAGTCGATTGTTGTGCTTGTGTATGGCCTGGCGACTGCCACAGTTGGACCTTTTGCATTCAACGCTCGACCTATTGACATGCCCATAATCTTCATTAATGGTTGTCTCGTTGGACTAATGCAACATGTTCTTGCACCGCGCTCGGTACTCTACTCCAATGTATTCGAAGTCACGTCGACAGTGGTCACATCGTTCCTTGCGCGAGCATTTGGAAGTATCCCAAAAGCGACCATTGACGGGAAACGACAGTATTTATTCTGTTTCTCTGCTATATCCCAGGCATCAATTGCACTCATCTTGCCTGGCTTCCTGGTTCTTTGCAGCAGTTTAGAATTGCAGTCGCACCAGATGATAGCGGGCTCCATTCGGATGGTATACGCAATCATATTCTCGTTGTTTCTTGGATATGGGATCACGGTGGGGACGACTATCTACGGTCTAATCGACAAAGGCGCAGTCTCGGACATTTCCTGTCCCAAGCAGGGTGCATTTTCCAACCCTTACGTCGCTCGCTTTCCCTTCGTGGCAGTCCAGACGGTCTGGCTCTTGATCATCAATCAAGGGAAATGGAAGCAACTACCGCCCATGTCAATCATTGCAATGACTGGGTATATAACCAACTACTTTAGCACGAAGAGGTTGGGCTCTAACTCCCAGGTCGCAAATACCGTTGGCGCCTTCACTATCGGAATTATGGGCAATCTGTATAGTCGGCTGTGGCATGGCCATGCAGCGACAGCTATCTTACCTGGAATATTCATTCTGGTCCCATCTGGACTGGCTGCAACAGGCACCTTGATTTCGGGGGTACAGTCAGCAGATGAGATTCGAAAAAACGTTTCGTCGCATTCCCAAGCCAGCAGCCAACCGGGCGCTGGGCTTTCTAGTGGGAGTTCGGTTTTCAGCTTGGGCTTTGGCATGATTCAAGTGGCGATCGGCATAACAATCGGCCTTTTTATCGCTGCTCTTGTTGTTTATCCTTATGGAAAGCGCAGGAGCGGTCTGTTTAGTTTCTAAAGGAATAGCGCGCGATGCGACTACCATACTTATGTGAGGCTGTACTGGCTTCAAGTTGAGTAATCATCCACAGATCATGTAATCATTCTCGCCACCTGAAATCTGGTGTCTATTAATCGCAAATATTTAGATGCAACCCTTTCAGTGACCCCGAATATTATACTCTAGCAGTCCTCATTTTCATTGTTGCTTTTTATGTACCGTTAGCCAGACATTTCCTGGTGTCATATACTTATATACACGGTCCAACCTTGGAAGTTCTCTGCCAGCGTCATAGCCAGGCACTGGTCTTGCTGAAACTGACCCAAGGTGGCACTCGTATTCAGAAGATTAGTTAAGAATTACTAGGATGGTCCTTGTTAGGTCGCGACAGTGCTCGGTGCCCCTGGATTACCCCTGTGATTGGTGTCTACGCTTCGATTAACGCGACGAAGTCAATTCAAGACCTGGGTATCCAGCCACTGACCCTTGATCTAATATACCAGCTCCTTGTGGCGTAAAAGAGGCTGTTTTGGACGTACATGTACGGTATTCCGTATGAGCACATTTACATTCTCTGTCCAAGCCGTACGGGATTGCTACCGAGACACGGAGAACGCGGGGGAACATTGAAAATATGTATGCTCTAGACCTGGATGTATGGAGTAAGCAGATGTCATTAGGCAGCCAGTCTAACTGAAACCGCTCTGAAAGCGCCAAAAGCGTCGCTAACCAAGTACCGAATCAACCCGGAGCAGAGTGCTCCAGTGCACCAAAGCACAGTGTTCTTAACCGGATCGGTCCACTGCATGGCGCATTATCGACCCCGACGTCATAGGGTTACAATATTCCCGGCTTCGCCCGAGGACTGTCATTGGCGAATCCGATTCAATACTTGGATGGAGGCAAAAGTCGATGCACAGTGGAGTCGCTATTAAAGGCCCACAGCCCCGTTTTTTTGCGGGCTTCCCCAGATTCTGACAATCCTGTTCATCTTCTTGATCTGTTCCTTGTTCATGAAGCCACATAGCATATGAAGGGCAGGTCGATTGGTGCTGTTGTGAATTTGGCTTCTGCATCTACGAACAAGGGTACTTCGAAGTACTTATTCTACGGAACACGGCTGGGTTACTGCGATCTACACTAAGAGGGTAATCCGTTCGATACCCTAATTCTTGCTTCGGGGACCTGTTGGCCCAATTCCGCCCCCATTCCTCTGCGCAATGCGCCACTTTGATGCCTGGGTCGTACGAGACCCTTACTCCATCTTTCACTATTATTCGACAGGCGAGAGATGGCAAGATACTATCCGGTGCTTGATTCAGGAACGCAAGATCTGCTCTCCAATCCCAGATTCGGAACGCCCTGCGATTGACCCATACACAAAAGCTTTGAACTCTCAACCAAACTGTAGCTTGTTGCAAAGACTTCCATTAGAAATTCGACACATGATCTGGGGCTATGTCTTTGGCTCTGAGACTATTCACCTTGTCAATGTTAAAGACAAAATCCGGCATGTTCGCTGCTCTTCAGGCTCCCAGTCTTCTCTAACCCATCATCGCCACTGTTGCCCTCTCACCCCCGCTCGGTGGCGTGTATTCGGGGTCTCAGGCCACTCGGACAGTCTACTTTACCCCCATACTCATCATGCTTTGCTCGAAAGCCTCAGCGACAGTGGTGCTGCTTTACTGCGCACTTGCCGTGCTATCTACGCCGAAACAGCAAACATACTTTACCGATATTCGAATTTTGATGTTGACGACCTCTACACATTCATAGCATTTGCTAAAACCATCGGTCCCTATCACCTTGGGGCCATCCGACGCTTGACAGTCCAATGGACTCCTATGTGGCAGCCCCTTACGGGTAAAGACCACACGTCATCTGTTTATGCTCACACACATAGCGACGCATTGTGGACCCAGTTCTGGGCTCTTGTCTCTTCGCTTCCATCTTTACAATACCTAGATCTTAGCTTAGACCTTGGGAGATTCACAGGCGCGGTAACCGGCGGTGGCACAGTGGTAGTTGCAGGACAGCGACTACCACTCGTACTAACAGAAACATGGCTTTTGCCTCTGTTAAACGTGCGAGGGCTAAAAGACTTTGAGCTTGCCATTACAGCGCGCTGTGACACAGCGGCAAAGGGTGTCATTGAAGACGATTTGGTTCGTGATGCAGGATTGTTGAAAGATCAGTTAAAGGCTGTGATGTGCTTACCCGCGAGCGTTCCTCTCGAGAATATCAAAGAGTTGGGCCTGGCCAATGCTGCATGTGCTTTGGATGCATTGAAGGACGAGCCGGTGCGGAGGAGCGGGCCTAGACTGGCTATTACCGCTGCATGAAGGGAGACCAGATTTGACGAGTTAATGCCCTTAAATTTAGTTGATACCCCCTTTTTCCTGTTTTACATTTCTTCAACCTCTCATACAGATTATCAAAGAGAAGACTCCAGGTCCTATTTGATACGCTACTTTTGCTGTTTCTGGCTCCAAAATTATATTCAAATCCAAATTGACCTTGAGAACAAGCCTTGGCTAGCTAGTACACAAATTGTAACTTGAATATAAATCTAGAAGTTTGATACTACAGGATAAATCCATCCATATGTACCAGATGAATGTACCGAGTATTGCGGGCCATCTTGGCGTGACCGATCTACCAAGAATGACATAATTTTGGAAGAAACAATATGTCTGTTCTTTTTTTTTGGTTAATATTAAATATCTAGCTATGGTAACTTTGGAAAATGATAGCAGCACAATTAAAACCAATCGGTTTAACCCCAGGGTTCATCCACACTGCCCACAGTTGTTAAATCGCGCTTTCTCACTGGCCACTGATAAAAAGGTTTGCACTGTTTGCCAAGCCTATCTCATTTCGGCCTCTTCCTTCTTATCTTTATTTGTCTTCTTCTTATTTAAATTCCTTCATAGCCTAGCCATGGGATCAGACGAGCCCTGGACTCCGCACACTGGTATGTCTGAGCACTGCATGCCAGACAGGCCTGCTATACCCCCCTTCCCCCCACCGAAGACTCGCAAAGAAGAACACGGCTAACACACCCCACCAGTGCTGTCCACGCTTTCTCACCAGCCAGAAGAAAATACAACCTCCCCAATTCCTTTCTTCCACCTCCTCGAGCGCCTCAAAACCACCAAACGCGAAGGCTGGCGCCGGTTCGGAATCAATGGCGAGTCAATTTCCGACCATATGTACCGCATGTCGATCATGACTATGCTTGCCCCGCCTGAACTTGCATCGAGAATCAACACCCCCCACTGCACGAAGATGGCTCTCATTCACGACATGGCAGAGGCATTGGTCGGCGATATCACCCCAGTTGATAACAGCGTGACAAAGGCCGAGAAGGCGCGCCGCGAGGCGGCTGTCATGGACTACATTACTACCTCTCTGCTGGGTAATGTCCCTGGGGCTGCGCTTTCGGCACAGCAGATCAGGGATATCTTCCAGGAATACGAGGATAATGTCACGTTGGAAGCGCAATTCGTCCACGATATCGACAAGATGGAGCTGCTGCTCCAAATGGTCGAATATGAACGTGCTCACAAGGTTGACCTCACCGAATTCGAGCGCGTCGCATCACGGGTTCAATTGCCAGAAATCCAGGCCTGGGCTGCGCAAGTTGTCAAGGAACGACCTGTATACAACACGAGTGCTTGAGCGCTGCTTTTACAAACAGCATCATTCTCATGAGATATGACGGGCTCAAGTAATTGGGTACACAGGGCGTTGGTTGACAGAACTTAGATTTACGGATGTGGATGCCATAAAGTCACGCTTATGATCTGCAATTGTTTCAGTAGCAAAAAAAAAGAGAATAATTGCGAAACGGCTCATGAGTTGCGAGTTCTAATGGTTCGTGATTATATCAATCTAGTCTATAATATGTACAAGGGCGCGGCGCAATTAAGCACCGATAAAAAACCACCACACTGAGATCCTCCTAGATTAGTCTACGGGTTCTTTCTCCATTTCTTTGGCCAACATCTCCGCCTCCGCGTGCATCTCTTCTGCGCTCCGTGGTTTCCGCGCCTCGTTATCGACTGCTGGGAACTTCGAAGCGCCACTATTACTCTGGGCAGGATTACCTTGTGCAGTGTCCTGAGAGTTTCGAAACGCCTTGCCTACATCTCCTTCCTCCCCGTCCAGCATGTCATAAATGGCGTCCGTGCCGCCATGGTGATCTAGATCTGCTGCTTTACGAGGAATTATATGCGCATGAACATGGGGAACGCTCTGACCCGCATTTACGCCATCCTGAATAGCAATATTGAGACTTGAGCCACCGTAGACACGTTCGACCATACGACCGACACGGCGCACGGTCAGGAAGAGATCGCTCGTCTCATCGGCTGTAAGGTTCGAGACGCGGGGGACGACGCGCCGAGGGCATACGAGGACGTGGCCTGGGAGAATAGGTTTAAGATTGACGAGGGCGAAGGAAAGCGGAGTTTGAAAGAACACCTGGAGTCACACGAATCAGTGAGTTATTCACTCTTGTGAGAAGAGCCGGAAGAGGCGTACTTGTGGAGTGACAATGAATGTGCCGAATTGGACTGGAGCCGTAGCTCCCTTGAGGGCCGACATTCCTTGCAGTCTCAAGGTCACGATGCAAGGACCATTAGTGAGAACCTTGGACGAGGCCCAGGCTTATCAGATAAGAGATACCGATGGGAGCACGTGACATAACTGTGGCCTTCAACGGTGCTTCAGTACTTCTCGGCGCGTTTAGAGGCCATTCGTGCACCATGGATTTTTTTTTTTAAAATATTGCGTTTGATCAATTAGCTTGGTTAGTATTTCTCCCATATAATTTCATATACTACTCAGGCAAGCCATGGGGCCGTTGTCTATCTACGCAGATGCAGTTCTGCCCAAGCAATAGAATTTGGTAGGCCGTTAGTTTTTCTGGGGTGGAAAAGAGGACCACCCGTGGACATGAATTGCGAAATACATGATAGCGCTCTTCGTTGAATTCCTGACACTACATCTATTTGGGATACGGATGATGGACAAGATACGTACTATCTCTTTATCTCTTTCAAGGAACGGTGGCTGCAAAGATAACGGGCATTTGTGGCATCCCCATCCCACGTATGTCCCACTTCCTGCGTGGCATGATCCGCCATAGATCCCGCAGTTACTTGAAGAGGGAATTCCAGTCGACCCCCCATGTCCCCCCGCGTCAAAAAGTTGTTAATGCGGAGAGTGCGGATATTCCTCCGCATTTGATGCCCGTGGAGGGTGAAGGAGAATGTAGCTTGGTTTTTGTATAAATCATATGTATATCTATTCACTTTTTAAGATATCGTCTCCTTACGTACAGGATGGATCCACCACATCATAGGAACCATCGGAATTCTGGGGAAGATGGACCATCTCTCAAGCGGTCTGTAGGGATATCCCGTGCGCGGATACTAACTCCATCCCTCCGGTCACGTCGCTTGTTGTCCATCCACATGTAGAGTCCCAGCAAGCCTGCTAGACACGCACCGGCCGCACCAAAGGCGGAGACCGTGATCAAAGCGGGCATGTACTTCGGCGCATCTTGCTCTCGGAATACATTGCTACCAACAAGACCCATGAGGTTGGCTAGGGGTACACCGATACTGGTCAACAGTACTCGGCGACCCTCATGGGCAATGTTGTTGTTGTACCACGTACTCAACAGCACGGAGGGTGCGGATGTACCCCAGGTCATCATGAACGTAGCGAAATATGCCAGATGAAGATTCGCCTGTACATCATCAATGGAGGCGTAAATCATGAAGCCCGAGAATGTGAGAAGGAAGCCAAGGACTATATACGGTGAACGCAGCTTTGTGAAATCGGACGTAAATGCCAGGACCAGCAGCATGGCTGCTCCGGTTACGTTGGGGGCCACGGTGTAAAGATTGGTCTTGACGGTTCCCAAGTCCAAACGACCCACGATCTGGGGCATGAAAAGCGCCACTCCTTGCAAAGGGACACCCAAGCAAATTTCAATACAAAGAAAGACATAGGTCGTGGGATGCTTGAAGATTCCAAGTGCTTCCCGGAGGCGGAACTTCTCATTCACCACTGCACTAGAGTCCACTGCGATTCGGTGGAAAGCCAATGCCTTCTCATCATCGGAAAGGAATTTAGCCTGTGCGGCACTCCTTGGCAGGTAGAAGAAAGCGAAAGTGGCGAATAAAACTGTCACTCCACCTTCGATAATAAACAGATACCGCCAGTTAGGGAGACTCGAGCCCTTGATCTGAAACACACCAAATGCAATAAGCCCAGAGAAGGCATTGGCGATGTTGGAAGCGGCGTAAAAGATGGCCAAGCGACGAGCCAGCTCACCACGGCGGTAAAAGGTAGTCAAATAGTAGATGACCAAGGGAAAGAAGGCCGCTTCAGCCATACCCAGAAACCAGCGCAGAGCGAACATGCCGCTGAAATTATAGGCTGCTGACGATAACATGGTGAAGGCGCCAAAGGTGAACATCAAGATGGGCAAAACGCGCGCTGGGCTGAACTTCTTCCCAAGCATCGATAGGGGAGGCGCAAAAACGACGAACGGGACGAAGAAAATGGAGAGCAACAGGTTGTACTGGTTAGGTTTGAAATGAAGATCTTGAAAGAGAAACAGATCGAATTAGCAACGTGCATCGTCTGCGAGGATGTTTCTACTCACCTTTTGACATTCCATCAGTCTGCGCATTACCCAGATTACCTTTGTCCAGGGCATTGAAAAGGTCTATTTCATGTTAAAATAAAAGAGAAAAAAAAAAACATTGAAGTGTTCAAGGGGAGAGGGAAATACTGACACATCACTGCCAGAATTGGTAGCAAGCGAATGTCGAACCGTCGGCATAAGCGCCGCTCTGCTTTGTGATCAACCACACGTGTGACTTCGTCAATGACGCCCTGAGCGGATCCATAGCCTTGCAATTTGTTGGGCTCGGAATCATCGACGGGCTTTGACACGGGCGCATCGAGGCCCTTGTCCGCAGACGGGGCATGTTCGCTCGTCATGTTGGACAGGGGAGGAGCAGATCAAAGAATAAGGATATAGACCTTTCGCTCCGGAGGGAACCTTGGAAGGGAAACGACGCTGTCGAAGTCACAAAAATCAAAAAAAAAGAAAAGGTCCCCTGCCAGGGACAAGCAGCACATCCCTTGCTTAAGAGATAAGAGGGCCTCGGAATGTTGCACCTTCATGTCACCCCCCCCCACGCGCTTTTCTCCGCATTTCTCAAGATTGGCTCGGACTCGGGCCCTCCCCCGGCCAGCCAAGACCGGCTTGAGTGGGCTGGGGGACGGTTGCATCCCGCTTAATTGAGGAGCTTATCTGTGGAGAAAGCCTAATGCTGCAGGTCTTGATTGGGCGCTGCATTGCCGGCGATTTGGGCGGATCCGAACCTTGAACGGTAAGCATATTTTCCGGCTCTAAGGGAGGCCGAAAACAGCGTGTTGAGGGCAGCTCAAAAGAGTTGCTGACAAAAAGCCAAATATCAAGTTTTCAGTTGCTGTTCTGTGTTCTTGCTTTAATGCGATCTCAGTCCGCATGGGTTGTTTTCACATTGACGCTATCCACGTTCGTTCAGTCCGCATACTGTCGTACGTGGGATATAGGATATCGCTATCAGTTCCACGCCTCAGTTAGACTTTCGTAACTATCTATGGAGGAAGAAATAATCTACGTCATGGTATGTAGACTCCGTACGGAAAGATACAGAATAGCTTATTAGGAGAAACAAACACAAGCTATACGTACATTCCTATAATAGCTTTGGTTTAATGAAATCACCGGCGTCCTATTAAATCTGACATACTTTCCAAATGACCGACAAATAACTCCCCTGGGTGTATACTTTTCCATCGCATTGTCGGGAATCTTGGCTTCATCCTTTTGCCGATAGAGGACTCTTTAGTCATGAAGTATGAAGCTCTCGCCTACCTCTGTCTCATGGTGGGTTAAAATTACACATAATACTCCATTTGCTGAACGAGTATAACAAGGACGAATCTAGAAGTACCTTCGCGATAGTTCTTGAGATTCTAAGCCGCGTAGCTAATTCCCGCCGTCGTAGAACAGGCATCTCTGGATAGCTTCCAAGATTAATACTGGACTTTGGCCGCTCCCAAACTCAGCGCAACATGAGTCTTGAGCAACTCTTTTCCGAACGGTCCAGATACACGCAAATGTCGTCCGTTACTGCTTCTGTACAATCAATTAGGAATAAGTTCCATAGCATTCGGAGCCTGACCACGGGAATAGCGTCGGCTGTGAGCGCAATGCTCTATCTTGTTCATTTGAGCATCGAATTCAGAGCGCTAGGATTAGTAGTCGTGGAACTCAGGGTGTCTAGAATGGCCAGAGTTGTTGACGGAGCTGATGGGAGGGAAGGTTTGCACTGTTTCGCCAGAAAGCAAACAGAGCAAACGCTTCGAAATGGAGTACGTACGCCAAGACCTGCTGATCAATGCGGGTTTCTGTCCACGATGCCAAGTCCTAAGCTTCGCTAACATCCAATCGGCCATGTTTGGATGAGAAAGATTTATTCACTGAGATTAAATGCCAAGTCCTATTTGCATTTGAGAACATCCGGATCAACGACAATGGACTCACAAATGCCCCCTGCAGACATGGCTTCGTACCACCCCGAAGCTATGAAAGCATGGCTCTACTCGAGCGCCTTCGGTGGTCTCGAGAAGAATCTCTATCTCGACGAGTCCGCCCGCGTACCGCCCGCGCCAAAGGGTGCCGAGGTCCTTGTGCGCGTTCTATCGGCAGCATTGAATCCAGTGGACTTTAAATTACCAGAGACAGCATTGTTGCTAGCAAGATTGGTGACTGGATCCCCAGCATCGCCGGGGATGGACTTTTGTGGTCGGGTTGTCGCGACAGGCCCTCTAGCTGGACATCTCAAAGAAGGCCAGTTGGTTTTTGGAAATCCTGCACAGCCTCCCCAGTTTGGATCATTAGGAGACTATCTCACCATCACGGTGGATAAGCTTGCTCTAGTACCGGACGGAGTTTCTGTGGACTATGCTGCTGCTATCCCAGTCACCGGACAGACGGCGTACCAGAGTTTGGAGGGGTATGTGAAATCAGGGGATAAAGTTTTCATCAATGGAGGCTCAGGCGGCTGTGGAGTATTCGCTATTCAAATTGCGAAACAGATGGGCTGCCATGTCACGACTACGTGTTCTACCCGAAATGTAGAGCTGTGTTTCCGGTTGGGCGTTGACGAGGTCATTAACTACACGACTGAGACTGACCTTGTTACCACGCTGCGGCAAAGAGGGGTGATATTTGATCACATTATCGACCATATCGGTCTGCCATCTGATCTCTATTATCAATGTCATCATTTTCTCAAGGAAGATGGGGTCTTTCTTCAAGTTGGAGCTTCAACCTTCACGACTTTTGCCGCACGCCTTGTCTGGCCTTCTATACTGGGCGGCGGGAAGAGGAAATATACCATTGCCATGGTCAAACCGAACCAGAGGCACTTACAACAACTTGCGGATTGGGTTTCAAGCGGCGACATTACTATTCAAATTGATAGCACCTACGAGTTTGCCGATGTGGTGAAAGCCTACGAAAAGCTCAAATCGGGACGTGCCAGGGGAAAGATTGTTGTACATGTCAATGATGTCCACGAACAAAATATGGAACCATTTGGCATTGGGCTTTAAAATGTTGCCAAGCGAACCACATATCCATATATGCAGCACTAAAAAAAAAAAAAAAGAAAATATGTACAGATAGTCTGTAAATCCAAAATAATAATACGCCGCTTGCGTTCAGGTCATCAAGAGAGCTCAGCTAGAGAACATCAGAGGAAAAAAGTCGTACTGCCACTCCCGCATCGTGCATCATAGTGAGATTTGAGTTCTTCACAGGCTCTTCACGAGGATTGGGTTCGGCATTTTCAAGTGTATCAAAGTGTTGCATAAGCCTTACGACAGTGTAGCTGGCCTCTGTAAGAGCGTATTGCTCTATGGAAGAAGTCAATGGGTTGATCATACAGAATCAGGGGGGGGGGGAGCAAAAAAGAACTTACGGCCAAGACAAATTCGGGGGCCACCGTTGAACGGCAAGTATTCCCATCCATGTTTAGCATTCTCCTCCCAGCGCTCTGGACGGAATGTACGAGCATCTTTGCCCCAAAAGTCAGTTCGTCGATGCATAGCAAAGACATTGTAAGAGACAAGACCACCCTTAGGGATGAAGACTGGCGACCGTCCATCGGAGCCACCACCCACAGGGAGAGAGGTGTCTTTGGTGGCAACTCGGAAGTTGACCGGCACTGGCGGTTGGAGTCTAAGAGCTGTAATAATTGTAAATACACGAAGTACAGGTCAATCAATCACTTGATGGTAGAGGGTGACACCAACCTTCATTCAAGACATATCGGAGATAAGGAATGTCCTTCAGCTTTGTGTGAGTGATCTCTTCGCGGGAACCCTTGCTATCCCCAAAGACTTCGACAATCTCACGGCGCAGTCGGGCCCAAGCATGTGGGTAACGAGCAAGATAGAAGAAGGTCGAACTCAACAAGCTTGCTGTAGTATCTCGACCGGCGAGAAGAATGTTGAGCATGTTGTCTCGTAGCATCTTGGGATCATCGGTTTCAGCGGCCAACGCGTCGAGGAAAATATAGCGACCACTCTGGTCCTTCTTTTCGGGGTTTCTTTTAGACTCAAGCGCTGTGTTGACATAGTGGTCGACGACTTCGTGGACACGGCGGTTGGCCTCCTGGAACTCCTTGGGGTTGACCAGCCAGTACAGTGACTGAGCGCGCGAACGAGCAGCCAGATAATCCTGAGCCATGGTGAATGCATCGGCAAAGCCCTGGGCATTTCGTACAGCGGATTTTTCAAGGACACCGGTGGTCTGGGAAGGGTTCATGCAGCCCACGGACTCGCCGAAGAGGAAATGCGTGGCCGAGTCGAGGGTGAGCAAAAAGAATAAGCGCTGAATATCGAAGCTACTGCGGTCCTTCGGAATCAAATCGAGGAGATGCGTAATATGGTCATCCAATAAGGCGAGATCGGCGACTTGATCCCGTGTGAACTGTGGGCGCAAGAGACTCCGCGCATGCGACCATCCAGCTCCGTCGAGGGTGAAAATCCCGTCGCCCAGTAAAGGATAGAACTGCTCATGTCTTGTGCCAAGAGAGAAGTCTTGGAATTGCGTAGCGAGGATTGCTTTCACGTTTTCAGGCTCGATGGTGGTGACCATGTATCGATTTAAGAATTGAATGCTGAAGGTATTCCGGCCCACAACACCATATTGGTCACTGAGATAATCGATCCATCGCTTTTCTCGCACGGCTTTGCTGAGGCGAAAGAAGCCTGGAATGCCCAGAAAGCCCGAGGGACCAGGGCGAGGGGACTCGCAGCGCCACTCTCTGGCCTTTTTATAGTTGTTCACAAGTTGGACCAGGTTACGCAAGACCAGGAACCCTACACACAACGCACCAACCAGAAGCACGGCAGGGCTGAGCAACATGGCGCCGATAAGCCGAATCGATGACTCCGAATCTTAAGGATTTGAAGGTCCAGTGACGCTAGAAACCTTTAGAACTTTATACAGACAAAAAAAAAAGAGGGGCCAGGTCATTTTAAATAGATTTTCCACATGAATGATCTAACACGAGCTGTGGCTTCACAGGGGCTGAAGAGGACCTTATCCTCGGGTCGCGAACATGTGAGCAAGCGAGCCCCGGGAGACACCCGGAGGCTTGCGAGCTGCCTCAGGTGTAATTTAAAAGGTTTAAGTGGTCCTATGACGCATCTGCGATCGTCGTGATTAATTTTCGTGTTGCTAGCGCCGATCCCGGGACAGCGTCGGTTTCCCCCGGATTGCGCTCCTCGACATTTTAGCACCAGTTCCAGACCATGGATGGCTCTGGGCCCCTGGGCCGGGAATCTCTCGTTTTTTTTTTTATGTAAAAAACTAAAACTAAATGTCAATCACCCGCGATGTTGTGACCAGCAGAGGGGAACTTCAAAGCCAATAAAGGATTGATTCTCTATAGGGAAATGTCAGCGAGGTCTGCCCCGCAAGACAGTGTCAGGATTCGGGGTCTTTGCCCTGTTCGTTGCAATGCCCCTCAGTCTTGTACCCCACGTCAAAAAGGGCTTCTTAGGGGCTACTCGACTGGCTTCTCGGGTTTATTACCTTCTACAATAAAATCTACCAAAAATTGCATGTACATATCATATAAGTATTACAGGAGAGCCTACGCATCAGAAAGAGAAATCACCGTCTTATTTACTCGTTCTTGTCTATACATACCGAATCTGTACAAACCAAGAAAATGCCATCATCAGCTCGTCTCCAAGACAAAGTCGCGATTGTGACCGGTGCATCTTCAGGTCTGGGCCGAGCAATTGCCGTTCGCTATGCCCAAGAAGGTGCCAAGGTTGTCTGTGCCGATCTAACACCAACCGCTCGAAACCAAGAGGAGGCCGAGGTGACTACGCATGACTTGATTGTGCAGGCAGGCGGAAAGGCCATCTTCATTAAGACGGATGTTGGAGATGCCACCGAGATGGAGAATATGGTGAATGTGGCCGTGAAAGAATATGGCCGACTTGACATGTAAGTTGCGGCGAGTCTGTCTAATACTAGGGTTTGGCTAACCAGAAACATAGCATCGTCAACAACGCTGGGATCAGCATCGAAGCTCGCTTACCTGCTGTCTTACACTTGACCGAAGAGTCAACATGGGACACAACCATGCGGGTTAATTCAAAGTCCGTCTTCCTTGGATGCAAATATGCCATCACCCAGATGTTGAAACAAGACCCTCACCCATCTGGAGATCGAGGATGGATCATCAACATTTCTTCTATCATGGGTATCATTGCAGGTCCCGAGAATCGTAAGCTTCCAGCATTCCCACAGGACGAACGTATCTATATTCGAGGCCCATGCTAATCCCAGTAGCCTCCTACTGTGCATCCAAGGGCGCTGTTAGTCAACTCACTAGACAAATGGCATTGGACTATGCTTCAGATCGCATTCACTCCAATGCTCTTTGCCCTGGCTGTAAGTTCTCGAAGTCGATTGAACATACTATTATTCAAAGCATGTACTAATGTGGGCAGACATCCAAACTGCCATTTTCAAGGAAACAACGACGAATCTCACTCCCTGGGATGATCTCAAGCGTCGCCACCCATTCAATGGACCTGGCCTCCCAGAGGATGTTGCCAGAATGGCTGTCGTGCTGGCTAGCGACGATGCAAACTGGATGACCGGGGTGTGCCTTCCCGTAGACGGTGGATATACGGCTCGCTAGTAGAAACACTCAGAGCAAATTTAGCGTAGACGACTTAAATAGATTACCAAAATAGATGCTTGAAATAGCGAAATAATCTGACTATTATGCAACAAGCATTTGCTCCAGTTTTATGGATATGGGCATACATGAATAGAACATTTTGAATTCACGCACCGATCGAGGCTCCATAGTAAATTCATAATTTTTGGAATTAGTACCCCTAGTAAGTCTGTATTCTTATTTCAAAATTTTTTGTATGTCTATTTATGAATGAAGTGGAGACATATTGAGTGCTTGAGAGTGTCCCTGATTATAAGGGACTGTTTTATCCATCCTTCAATGGCTAAAGTTTATCACTAGAGTGGATACGATCTTGAGAAGGTATGACATCGACATTTGCGTTTTTAGATGTCTGCGATTCGTCAAGAACGGGGTGTATTGGTTCATCTTCATAACTGATCTCGGAAGAGCTTCCTTTATGATCTCTTCTATCACTGCACCCAGTTAGTACAGATACGACATGAAAGCGCACTGGGAAACACTTACCCATCAGGACCATATGTATATCGAATAAAGAAGGTCATGATCACCAACAACGCTGTCACGACGGCTGAATAGATATATCCATGAATGAATCGGGGTCCTTCCACAGTTGGGTAGGTAAAAAGCGGAATCCAGCAGGTCCACATTGTGGAGATTGCAGTTATCAAGACGAGAACGACTGCGCGTTCTTCAATATTGTCGCGAAATATCACGTTAACCCAGCCATAGAGAACAGATGACACCGCGACTGATGAATATTGCACACTGAATGCAAACCATTTTGCACTTTCGGGAACATCCCATATAGCAAGAATCACAAGTCCCGTGAAGTTGAATGCCGAGGCTAATGCGATTGCCCAGGCGCGTTCAAGAAATAAGTCTGTACTAAAGTTGATAAATAAAATGAAGAAAATACCCAGCGCCGGAGTTATCGAGTTGAGCTGGTTCTCTCTTGCGGCCGAGTAGCGTCCGAGACTCTGAAGCCATAGCAGGAATGAGGCGGTGTTGGCGCTTGTATTGAAGAAAAGGCTGTCCCATGCCAATACATGCCAGAACCTTTTGCGAAGAAAGATTTTCTTCATCAGGCCCCACGAGAATGGCTTGCTTTCCACTTGGTTCCCTTGCTTTTCCAGTCGCGCACGAGCAAGTTGGATATCGGGCTCTGATAAGACCAACCTATTTGGCTTATCGATTGTTCCGGGGTAAATAAAGTATCCTAGTATCGCAAGAGGGAGAGTGATGATGGCGTTGATAATGAACAGCCAGCGCCATCCCGCCAGCCCATTTACACCATCCAGATTTTCGAGAGCAGCAGATTGAAGAAGACTGGCAGTCAAATAGCCAAGCGTGAGACCAACATAGAATGCACCACCTCGTCGTCCAATCTCGTTACTCTTATACCATGAACCGAGGACAAAATGCACACCAGGGAAATACGAGGCCTAGTTAGATTTGTCAGGACTCTTTCATACAGACACATCAACCACGTCAAATACCTCGAATATAGACACCATGAACCTATATGCCATTATCTCTCCATAGCTAGTAGCTCGGTATTGAAGTAACGTGAAAATTCCCCATAAAAGATCCAATGTTGGAACAAGATGATGCATCGGCACCCTGGGGAATAGATACGTGAAAGGTAAAAGGGCCACCACGTTGCCGACCGTAAAAATTGTCTGGAAATGAACAAGCTCATTCCCATGGAAGCCGAGCTCCTTGGCCATTCCCGAGACATATGCATTGTCTTGCATCATGGTTAGACATTTGCGAAGTGGGCGATAATCATGAACGGGTGCTCACTGATATTTCCTTGGTCAATATACTTGACCCAGTACACGATGAAAGCATATGGAACAATAAGAAGATCCAGCTTAACGATGAGCTTTTTCTCTTCCTTCGATTCATCCCCAGAAAACCATTGGTACCATTTACGCGTCTCTGCGGAGTTGATGGTCGCCATTCACACTCTTCATTGACACCGCGTGGGAAGATTGAAAAGATGCTTTCCACATTCAAGAACCATGGGAAATCCTCCGAGTCTGATATATTTTCCTTGTAATTAACGGTATCATCTCAGATTAGGCCAAGTGGCATCATTTGGCAACTGCCGGAGCATTAGTTATGGTGCCATCGCTGACCAAATCACGCCAGCAAAACGATGCTCAAAATCCACCAGCGCGGATGATTTATTTCTTGCTTATTTGGATAGACCCGTGGGCTTGTCTGGATTGCGAATACAAGTAAATGGCATCTCTTATCTCCAATGCTCATGAGTACTATGTTCTAAAATGGCCGTTGCTCCACCACATGGAACCAACTGGATTGACACTTTGCACCCTTGGCCATCTCAACCTTGGTTCCCTCGAAATTCACTCGCAATTCTTTAGCTCGATCGCTAGCTGGGTATGTCTCCTCTGCCATAAGACAGGGCTCCCCCTGGGAATATGCTGTAGTTGCCTGATATTTGAAGCACTCTGCGAAGGACTGGGTCCATAGTCTTCTCTGTTGATGATGAGGAACATGGTGATGCTTACTTGCTGAGATGTAGCGACCGGTTCTAAGATTGGTTTTTGTGATTATATTTGAGGAAAAGATATAACGAATGCCCGGCTTATACTTGATCTGATTAGAAGTTGGATTTCTTCGGTGCTAATATCCAATATACATGAACCACGAACGCCTAACTGTAACATTCCCGTCGCATTTCAATGGGAAATCTTCGTTATTACGAGGGTTGTGTTTTTGGCATGGGAGAGAACATGAGAAAACATAGGCTATTTCCAAGATAAGGGGTGAAATATTGGGCCATCTGACTTACGGGTTTCACCAGAGTGGCGTATCTTCTCATCCGGCTACTCAACACGCTTCTTGCCACCCCGCATCTCCGGATTCCCAGCGCAACTCTGACTACAGCTTTGAGCATACGCAAAACTCAAGGCCATGGCGGACCGGGACAACTTCAAAGATTTACCTCGCTCGATCGCCCATCCCTTGAAATGTCCTCATACAGTGGGTTGCCTTCTGATGCGTCTTGCTCTTCTGCATGAATCACACGCTTACGGGCTGCACAGGGCTCGACTCTGCTCGAGTTCCCCCAATTTAATAAAGGGTCCGCATTTCCCAGAAGCGAGCGAACTGAATTTGGGCTGCAAGGACTTCTTCCACCAAACATTCAATCGCTTGACGAGCAGGTTGAACGCGCTTACGAGCAATACCGCAGTCAAGGCGATGATCTTGGAAAGAACACTTTTATGGCAAGTATAAAAGCGCAGAACGAAGTGCTCTACTACAAGGTCTGTAGACCCCTAGAATTCCCTGACTAGCCAGTGTCTGATGAGATCTCCTATCAGCTCTTGCAAACACACATCAAGGAGATGTTCAGTATCATTTACACGCCTACCGAAGGCGATGCGATTCAGAGATATTCCAAGATATTCAGGAAGCCTGAAGGATGCTTCCTCAGCATAAAAGACCAAGATGCCATCGACGAAACTCTGTCAAACTTCGGCAGTGGAGAGGTTGACTACATCGTCGTTAGTGACGGGGAAGAGGTAAGGCTGCTTTCGAAGTCTTCCAAAACACATTTGATGACTTAGATATAGATCCTTGGAATTGGCGACCAGGGAGTGGGTGCCATTTTAATATCTGTTGCTAAGTTGGTACTCACAACTCTTTGTGCCGGGATTCATCCATCCAGGCAACTACCTGTTGTTCTTGACTGTGGGACAGATGTAAGCTAATGTTAGAACGCAGAACAGCTGCGAAAAAGGCACTGACAGACTTTCTACAGAATGAATCGCTCTTGAATGATCCTCTGTATCTTGGACTACGCCAGAGTCGAGTCCGTGGTCCAGAATATGATCGATTTGTTGACAAGTTCATTCAAAGCGCACGTCAGGCATACCCAAAGGCCTACATCCATTTGTGAGTGCCAATGCCAGAAAAGAAAAAAAAATCAAATGCACAACTGATGATCCTGTCCTAGTGAGGATTTTGGTTTGAACAACGCGAAAAGGCTCCTGGATAAATATCAAGGACATATTCCCTGCTTCAACGATGACATTCAAGGTACAGGATGTGTGACACTCGCGGCAATTATGGCA
The DNA here is from genome assembly GCA_002153405.1 of Mycosphaerella populi pn0402. Classification (NCBI taxonomy): domain Eukaryota; kingdom Fungi; phylum Ascomycota; class Dothideomycetes; order Mycosphaerellales; family Mycosphaerellaceae; genus Mycosphaerella; species Mycosphaerella populi. The sequence continues at coordinate 82,507 of KZ119521.1, forward strand.
GCTCTTGATGTCAGTAAAGTCAAATTAGAAGATGTGCGCATTGTGATTTTCGGTTCCGGAACTGCTGGAACTGGTATTGCGGATCAAATTGTCGGTAGCATTGCTACTGAGACAAACAAAACCGAAGAGCAGGCCTCAAAACAGATTTGGTAAGTATTATTCCTTCGAGGATGCTTTTAGACTGATCTAACCTGACAAATAGGTGCATTGATAAGCCAGGTCTTCTACTCAAGTCAATGGGGCCTCGACTGACACCCGCCCAGGTGGCCTTTGCAAGGGATGACGCTGAATGGCCCTCGGGTGGAAGTTATGACCTTCTAGCCGTGATCAAGCATGCCAAGCCACATGTCTTGATTGGTACCTCAACGAAACCCAGAGCCTTCACAGAGGAAATGATACGGGAAATGTCGAAACACGTTGAACGACCCATAGTATTCCCTCTTAGCAATCCAACTCGCCTCCATGAGGCCGTACCTCAGGACATCTACAACTGGACTGAAGGTAAAGGCCTCGTAGCAACAGGAAGCCCATTTCCCCCAGTCGAATACGGAGGCCAAAAGTACGACATTGCCGAATGCAACAACTCGATGTGTTTCCCAGGTATTGGACTTGGGGTTGTGCTTTCAAGAAGTCGCCTTGTCTCGAAAAAGATGCTTGTGGCTGCATCCGCAGCGCTCAAGGCAAATTCCCCGGCATTGAAAGATCTGCAAGGTCCGCTTCTCCCAGATGTTGAAGACGTACGTGAAATCAGTGTGGACATTGCTGCAGCAGTCATCAAGTGTTCTGTCAACGAGGAGCTGGCGCTGGAGGAAGGAATCCCATCTGAAATTGACGAATTGAAGGAATGGATCAGAGCGCAGATGTGGGAGCCTATCTACCGACCTCTGTTGAAAGTTGATTAGACCATTTCCATGCTTTTCATTCTTCTTGTCTTGGGAATCGATCCCTTTTCAGCATATCTCCAGTACATCGGTATATTCGCGGGCCTAGCATAAGTCTATGTAGGATTTTAAGAATGTCAATAGCCCCACGATGAAAATGATGGTAATTCGTTAATATGTACAACTCATATCTAATGATAAGCTAAGAATCATCAGCATCCCGAAAACAGGATAGTAACTCAAGATGAAAGTGGATATGTTAGTTATGTTACAAATTAGTCATTGACGAGATCTGTGATCGGATGAAGGCCATAGCCCCTGTTAAAGATGGTCATGAAATGCGAAAGCAAAATATGCAAAACGAGCAGAGTTGTCACGAAAAAAAAAAAAAAAAAAAAAATTTTCTAGGGAACCCATAGCCGCATGTATCCAGCGACATCTTGTCGGCAAGTGACACAGCTTCCAAAATTATTCATAGCTAGACTGATGCGACAGTCTTCACAAATACAAAGGCATCGGCAAGGCCAAGTAATGATGGAACGAGGGCTGGTCTGACAAACAACACAAGGGGGCCCATTGGGGCCCAAGCCAGTCGCCCCGGATTCCCAACTACTAGAATCTGCCGTAGAAGGAACCTCTGTACGGGTGGCAAGAATCAGCCTCTCAAGAATTTCGGATTCTTCTCGTTCTGTTGGCTTCCGCCTTGGTGCGCCTGGTCGTGTCGGGATTGGATTGTGAATTCGAGAAGAGAAAAGAATTCTGGATCTTTCTCTTTCCATTTGCTGGCGGTACTGGCTGCGGGTTATGATGCGATCGGACTCTTCTCCGGTACGCAGATGCGCTGCAAGTATACGAGCCTCCTCTCGGCTTTCTCTGTCACGTGGATCAAGAAGACGAGCGAAAGTACTCATATCCATGAGAGGGTCTTGGAAAGGCGTGCTCTCGCGAGAGAATCCAGGGTTGGGATCTGACTGGGTTGGGGTTCGGCGGCCGTCCGATGCATGGGTTTCCCATCCGTAGTCCTCCCAGTCAGATTCTGAGGCATTGGTAGACATTGAAATAACGCTCGTCGTATCCTCGTCATCTACAGGTGGACTATAATCAGATGAACGGTCTTGATTTCCCCAAGAGCCACCTTGTTTCCACCATTTGTATAATTGCTCATCAAGTCTGTTCTCATCGGTGCCCTCCCAGCTTGAGGTAGGACTCGCGTTTGTCAAGACTTCCATTTTGCGGATCTCGAATTCAACGTCAAATTCACGGGTCTGGGGAACTTCAAGCCTACCGTCGGCATTCAGAACCAAGAAATCCAAGTCTTTGTTCAGAGCCCGACTGGAGATCCTATTCTTGCGGGACCCAACTAGTCGCTTAAGCCATTGAGGCCTATAGCGGACGCCCATTCGATCCAGCGCTCGACTCGAGCCGTAAGCGAACCATTTCGCAATAAGCCAGAATATACCACGAAAGAAGACAACGCCATGCCATAGTCGAAGCGAGGCTTGTGCCGCGCCGACTCCTCCTATTTCATCAGGGGACTGTAAAGGTTGAGTCCCTTTCTTGGGCTTCTCTATTTTCCTTTCCTGGCTGTATCCGCTCTCCCATGCCGAAGAGCTCTCGTGAGAATCATGGTTGACAAGGCTAGTAACGTCGAAAGGTGAGCTGCCATGAGCCACATGACGAGTGCCATGGTTTGTGTTTCTGTGTCTTGCATTCTCAATTTCAGCCACCCGATCTTGTTCCAGCCAAGTCAGTGGTCGCGCTACCACGGCCTTGCCTTCATTCAAGAAAACTGCGTCGCTTGCCGCTGTGAGAGCGACATAACCCACGCGTAATAAAGATGTATAGAAATCTTCGTGTCTATTAATACGAATGCTCTGGATTTGGTTCGAACCCTGCATGTTCTCATGTGCAAGGATGAATCTTTGACGGATAGTGGGGGTTGCGTTCTCTTCAAACTGCATAGAGAATGCTGTAATAGTCAAGGCAAGTCCATAAATTGCGAGGCATGCGATTATACCAAGCAGGACGAGTAAATGGGGTATGAAGCTGACGATGCAGACAGTTGGGAATTTCAGGACTCCCGTTTCGAGGCTCACAGGCGGGCCGTTATCCAGTCCCCAACACATGGCGAACATAAAGCATAAGCCCCAAATGGTGGTGTTTACAAGGCGATATCGACTCTGCATTCCAACAACATCCAGAATGTGGGATGTTAAGCTGTTGCAACATGAGATCAAGACGATCAAGAGAAGCTCGGGAGTGACATTCATTCTGTCGAGAACCTGCGCCCTAGTAAGTAGCTCGAGCGGAGATGTCGATCCATCCCCAGTAGCAGCTTGGCTTAGTGGGTTTTTCTTTGGCAGTCCGAACATTCCGAGTCCAATGGATTTGCCAATCATGGACTCGGCCTCGGCAAACGCAAGCGAATGCTCAAAGATAGTCATGCCTGTTTCTGTTTTCACGTTTCGTCCTTGCAAGGCGCAAGAAAGGGTTTCGACAAAGTAGCTTAGGCAAACTACCATGAAAACGGGCCATAGGAGTGAAAACGACCCGTATGGTATTTTCGGGGAGTTCGACGTGCCAGCAACGCGTGCCATCTTTACCGCACTGCAAGCTTGCTGATCCGACTCCCAAGGCAACAAGTTTGATGCAAATCGATATAGCGGACCACCAGCGCTTGCATAATCGAAAATCATTGTTTTTCCTGGGCTCCCGTATCGCATTGTAGCATAGTCTGGCGATGACTGGCAACGGATGCCTTGGAGTAAAGACATGGTCTGAAGGACGAGGAGTATGATTGGGATTATGCGTAGAGCTAGTCTTCGTTCCCAGCCAAGACGAAGATGGCGCCGAGTCGAGGCGTAAATTGTAATTCGATTGAGAATAAGAGCCTATGAGGATGAGAAGGCAATTCATGAAATGCATCGACACAAACTTACCTCTGCCAAGCAAGCCATTGACCATACGCTTGTCAAGTACCCAAAAAAGCCACCGATCTTGCGCACTGTGTTCATGAACTCGGTTATGTACCAACTTTCCGCCTGAGCGGCCACTTGGGCTACCCCTCCGGTAGGACCGGCAGCAGCCTCTGTGGCCGCAGCAACAGCTCCTGCCGCGACGCCTCCGTCGCCCCCGGCTGCAACTGGGTTCGGCCAAAGATTCAGATTAATATCCCCCATTCCAACCATCCTGCCTAAATGTCGAGGGACCGTATTGAAGGCGAAGGTTTCGGCATGTTGAAGAGCGCGGATCGGGAATAGCACAAGGTCGCGCGGTGAGGGGATTAACGCAAGGCTTGCTGATTTGGCAACAGTCTCATTGAAACTGCTTGTGAGAGGTGAAGACGTGTTCGGCATGCCAGTTTCAGACATGCCAGACATGGTGATACCGCGGTTGACAGCTTCTTATCAAAGCAGCCCGAGACACGGCGCCTCAAGTCCCGCGTTATGGATTAATATGAATGCCTATCGGAAGGCAGTGGAAGGTTGACACACTGGATGAAGCCACGCGCACTGGATATCCAACCAGTGGTTCCTAAAGGAGCGGCATGTCGTGTGAAAGGAGAACAGGTGAAGCATTGCGGAGGCGGAACGTCAGCAGCCCGCGCTTTGCCCCACACCGCTCTAAGATGCGCTCAGCCGAGATCCGCCACGAGCCTCGAGTGATCGCCCGGTGGTTTGATAGGGAAATCTACGGTCTTGTGCTCTGATTAAGGGTCTTCAGATCTTCAGATACGAGTGGGATCTACTCTATTAGTCTTTCAAGACAAGAATCAAGTTTACTTGGCACGTTTCCATAACCTTCCGTCAATAAGTTAGCATTTGTCTCGTCCGAGTCTATATGGCGGTCCAGGTCTAAGCGGAAAACATCCCGCTCGGGTATGTAGAATCGAAGAGCTTTAGATATTCTGTCTTCAAAGGATTGAACTTAATTAAAATCACTATCCCATCGTGACATTTTTGAAAGCCAGGTCAATTGTGGAAATTTTACCTTTTGGAGAGCCTTATCATGCGAAGGACATCTAATGTTCAAGACGTCTGTCGAACAACAGGAGCCGTCGTGCAAGACGGCCGCTACTTATCGACTCCAAACTTGCACTTTTCACGATGCTTGAAAAGGTAAATTTTGTAGAAACAAAGGGCCAGGGAATGATGGTATAATAGTTGTCAAGCAACAGGATGAGACTCAACCTCGAAAGACATCCATTTTCGGTATAATTTCAAATTTCTCGTAGTCAAAGTATGGAGTTAGGCACAACAACACCCGTGGACCCCACAGCATAGGAACACCAATCCATAATTACCCCTCGGCAGATCTTTGTGCAAGCAATGACCATGCAGAACTGAAGTCGATGTTTTTGCAGCGGAGCTTGAGGACTTGTAAAAGCATACGTCTGCAGTTGCTCGTGGTCCAGTCCAACTGTAAGGTCAAATCAGCTGATGTAGGCTATCTAGTATTTACACACTGGCTCAAAAATCCACTTGAAAAAGTAAACGGTTGAAAAGGGCTTTGCGTCTTGCTGACACCACACTGTGATCTGGTCCCAATCAGCTTTTTGAGACAGTAGGGTAGCGGTATACATGTAAAAGTAATGCATTGTTGGTCTTGGAGACCACAAAACCGCAAGGGCAGCAACTGTTTTTATATACCTCCGGCGAGAAAGCTCAAAGCAGCCATTTCTAATTAACCCATATCACAATATAAAGCTGATCCTGATCCTTCAGGGTTATGTAAACAACACACTGCCGGGCATCACTTCAAACTAGACAACTATATACCGACCTCGGGATGATCCCAACCGCAGAAACAATGGGGAGAGCGTACTTTAGCGGGAAGGGTCTGTCTTTGAGACTAAAACTCAAAATTGCTAGCGGGGGTTTGCATTGTAGTTGTATACCCGTTGGAGTAGAAATCCTGTAAAGCCGAGACGCTAATCGGCACTAAAGAAAATCAGCGGCCGCATCGGCAATGTGTCTCGTGGGGACTTCCAGCTTGGGCCCCGTTTCTTCAGCAGATTGGCTTCTTGGCCACATCCCCTGACAGTGAGACTACTCAGACAAGGACGATAGAATGGCCTTCATAACCTCGATTCTGGTCCCAGTTTGCAAGGACTTGTCTCGAATGCTTAGGGCCCCCCGGGGCTACTGGATGTGAGATCACTGATCAGGTGATGAGGGCTGCGAACGAGCCTCCCGTCTTTGCCAATCACTGCCACGTTGCTGTGCCTTAAAGCAGATTACACTTTTGAGATGCGGGTCCTGTGGGGGTGTTGCTGGACTGGTTATTGGCAGCAAGTGCAGCCCCAGCCCCAGTCAAGCAACCATACACAAGAGCCCCTGACCTGTATCCAATTTCCTGGATATCCGCCAGCCCCATCTTTCACGTACTGTAAAGACTGCCTTGCATGCGACTAGTTTGGTCGGTTAAAAATAGGCATTTGTTATCGTGCAGGAGCGGCCGCCTCTCGTTTATCTAGTCCAATTTTGATTATTGACAAGTATTAACTTGTACTATCCTCTGCTGTTAGCCGGACATGGGAATCATAATCTATAGCCGAAAACCTTAAAGAAAGGGCTGGGCTGAGCCTCTACGACTGGGAGGCTGCATTTTATAGTATATTACCGGGATCAAGAGGATGTCCATACTCTCCTATTGCTCATTTAAGTTGAGGAGTTGTAGATGGACTTGGCTCAGCCAGTCATCGGGCTTGGAAGAAGAGAAAAGACCCGGCCAAGATCGCCCAAGACGTCGGGAAGGATTGATCAACAATTTAATTACCATAGTTGGAATGAATAAGCTCAGAGCCGCACATTTCCGCTCATTTCCCCTGTATTCTAGTTACGCGATGCTTTGGCTCCGAAGCTCTCGCAAAATTGTCCACAATGGGTCCCCAAGCGCTTCGGCTCCAGCCCTCGCCCCCTGCTTGGGCCCACCCCGTTTTCTTTCCAAGAGACATCGCATTCGGAGGAGTTACTCTGTTTATACCCCTGTACATACAGTTTTGCAGGTTCTTGCATCGCCATTCGCAGCCGTCTCCGTTCTCGAGACATTCCGCGACTTGAATACCACATCCATATCGAAAAACTTAAGGATCTCACCTTCTGGGGTCTAAAACAGGATGTCAAGCCTGGGCTTCCCATACGGCTTCGCGACACGTCGCCACGATTCGTGCGCCTCTTCAGAAACATACTGTGGCCCTACATGGGGTGGTTATCACGTATGCTGCCCAGGTTCCTCGGAATGTGGTAAAAACTCGACCGCCTCGACATGCTGCCCCTCCGACGATCTAGAGTGTGAGAGCCAAATCAGAGGGAACTTCCACTGCGCGGACGACACAGCGCTACTTTACTTTGCGAATAATTTTTTCTGTTGCCCCGATGGCATGACGGCTTTCAAGCAAGTGTCGAATGGCTATGTTGGCTGCACAGACGACACCACTTCTGTTTTGTCCAATGATGCCGTAACAACTGTGCCAAGCATCTCTACTTCACCTCAAACTACTGCCAGTACGTTCTTATTATCCTGACCCATTTCCATACTTTGTTGGGGAGAATCCTGACATGATTGATTTCTAGCAACGGCGACATCCGCGACATCCACAACAATAGCATCAACATCGGCAACAACAACAACGTCCGCCGCTGCATCCACAAGCAGCTCAGCTTCCGGTTCAGGCCATTCGGGGTCATCAAGTCACACCGGCGCCATCGCGGGAGGTGTGGTTGGAGGTGTCGTCGGAGCTGCGCTTCTGGTAGGCCTTGCATGGTTCTTATACCGCCGAAACAGACACGTACCAGCTCCTTTACAGAGCTCACAAGGGCCACCGACTAGTGAACTTGAAGGGAGCTCAGAACCGACTCGAAGCGAACTCGATAGCTCTACTATTCGGCAACCACCGTCCACCTCCGCGCCTTCTGAGCTACCCTCACACATGACTTAATTATATCATATCCTGGAGCCTGTACTAAATGTTCCTTTTTCAAGCACATATTCCCATACATCCATTAATCACACTTTATCTTGAACAATGACGAAATTATCATTCGCCCGAGCTAAAGGGCTTCCGGCAAAAGAAAGTCCTTAGAAGCACAGGCTAAAGTGCCCTGACCATGACCTAGTTCATGATCCGTATTATTCATGTTTACAGGAGAAAGAATCGTGGGAAAAGCTTTGCGAGTAAATACAAAATATCCGAGATTCCATGAAATTATTTTTGGTCTTTCTGAGATGAATCATGGCGACATGTTCAAAGTCGGTCAACCAAATGCATCCTGCTGCGCTTGGTGCTGTGCTTCTTGAAGTCTCTGCCGGACTCCTTCGTTATGTGCCTCACTATAACCCCTTCGAAATCCTTTCTCATAGTCCTGCGGGCGTCCTTGATCCTCTTGCTCGTACGTATCTTGATACGCCTGGAGATAGCCACTCTGGAATCCATCCCGATACTCGTGATGGTATTCCTGTTCTGCTTGTGCCTCGATCTTGCTCTGTTTGCTTGCTTCTGGTGGGCTGCTCTGTACCATTTGTTTTCTTTTGACTGTTAGTTTCCATCCTGCCAGAGTGCTGAAGAGATGATCGAACCCTTGAGAGCCAGAGCAAAGCTCTCGTTTTAGTTCGCTGGCGCCGTGTGTGCAACGATCTATGGTATAGGATCTATCTCCTGGAATGGCTGTATATATTCTTTGAAGAGAGCCCCTGATGCAGCTAATTGCCTTTTTGGGTCTCGAATGGAAGATGAAAAGTAAACCTTAAACCCCACATGCCCTACATTTGAACCTCGTGTCAATCGTGACCCCAAGATGTATTCTTCACCTTCCAAGGTTCCCAAGGTTCAATAGAAGACAGATGTTTGCAACTTGAGCATCGTCAAGTTCTGTGCTGGGTGTAATTATTTGAAACGTCTGGGGTCTTCTGCCTCCCGAGATCGAGTGGACCCACTAGCGTAAGTACCTTCTCGCTCTATCGCTACATATCTCTATAGAGCGTCTATCCACTGCTTTTAGTATCACTACATCATCGTCCACGTGCTTTGATGGCCATAAATTCCACATATGCAAACCTTGTACCTAGGTAACATCCCGAGGTCAGGAGTCATATCTCCCCTTCCATATCTTATTTCTACCGGATTGCAAGCCATGATAACCGTTATCGTGGAAGCCTCGACTGACATGATGAATATGTCCGGAGCTTGCTTTCGATGATGAGCTGCTTGAGGATTGGAAGTATCCCGGAAGAATGTCCAGGTGGAAGTGAGAAGTTTGTTGATAGCGAGGAATAGATGGAAGGTGGAACGAGAAAAGAGAAAGAGCGCGATTAGATCAAGCAAACAATCGATGATGTCGTGCGCAAGGCACGCGATCTAGAACGTCTATTCACTCCTTATCTCACCTGGATTACATCTTTTTCCAGATACAGGCCGATCCATTCACACAAAGCCCTTGTCGCGACGAGTTTCCGTGAGATCAACTGCGTACGTCAACAAATTGCTTGCGTAGACCATCGGGTGTCTTAGCCTCTAATTTCAGTCTTCAGGTTTATACTCCCGCGGATAGAATGAGTTCTTTGGCAAAGGGTTAGTGGCATTTAAGGAAACATTTGTCGTAGTGGCAATGCTTGGCTGTTGCTACTGACCCAAGACAACCTGGAAGGCTTCGTGGGAAAACGAACATCTACTGGCACTGTATCCCAGCCCGGCACAGAAATGAGACATTATGTTACAATTGCATTTTTTTTCTGTTTATCATTTGCCAGAAATTAAAACCTGGCGTGTATCACCTGGGCGTGTATTAATGTATTCCGGAGATAAGGTAGACGGACTTTCAAGCAGTATATCTATGGATGAATAATTGTAAACATCAACAATCTATGTCGTCATGAAATCTTGGGCATGCAATATAGACGTATCACCCCTCATTTTTCCGCCTTGGAGGGATCAAGAGCAGAAACGGCGTCATTGAGGGTAGCAAAGACAAGTTCGTTATCGGCACGAATGCTGTCGACACAGTAGCTGAGAGCAGGCTCTCCAACTGTGCGAACGAATTTCTATATCAATATTAGCAAGTGGAAATACTGCCGAATTGAAAAGCTACGCACATTTGCCTGTTTTTGGATAGTTGAAAACTGCTTCTGAAGTTCCTTGCGGGTTGTTTTGTTGAAGTGGCTTGCGTATTCGACAAATGCCGAGTTCAATTGGATACCACTGATCGCGACCTATTTGAAGTGGGAGAGTTAGTAAGACGTATTTAGAATAGCTACTTCGAATATTAATCTAGCAAAGAACATGCATTATGATGGGCCTGGCACAGAACTAGCTGTGTAGAAGGAGGAATTGCGATCGGCTGAGTTTGGCTCAGATCCTTGGCTTCGCTCGCGACAGTCTGATTGTATATCCGCAAAACAAAGTCTGGAGTCACTTCGGGATTTCCAACAGCCAGGTTCTGAAGCAGGTTATTCGTCCTGACGTAGCCGAGATCCAGAGAATTGAGGCGTTGTTGAACTTCAGGGGCGATGTCGGTGATGTTCTTGACGTGGATAGTGGAGGCAGTAGCGGATAGCGCTAAGCACGCGCCTACCAAAACATTCGTGATATGCATGGTTGTGCAATGTGTAACTGCGTCTTTTGGGAATGAATTAGAAGGAGACAAGAATTGCAGGTGGTTGACTCGAGGTTGTGTTAGTGCATAACTAGTGTGGATGGGCGAGTTGTGATTATGCGAGCGATCTACCGGGTAACTCGGGCTCAACGTCGGATCGCTGGGATCCTTTGGCTCGCATGGAGCACTAAAGGCGTAAAACGAACCAATGGAGACCGGCTAAGGATTAGTTTGGGCAGTTTGAATAAAAAATTACTTTACTCCTTACGGAGTACGGAGTTGGGCTTCGGAGGTAGATGCTACCCTACGTGGCTTGGCAGAGAGGCAATATTGTGAGCATGATGAATGCAAGACTACAGGACCGCGGCCCCTGGGGCCAAAAGACCAGTAGGCTAAGCACGGTGGAGATATCATATCCGCCGATTCATGCACGAAGAACAAAGGCTGACTTATCTGAACCAGTCAATGCATACAACTCCTAGCTCATTCTGAAATGTCTCCCGCAATTTCCCAAACCCGCGACCACTTGCAGGATCGAAGGCACGAAGTGCGGTAGTATGTTGATTGATCTGCCATTCATTTTAGACCATCCAACCACTTGAAACCCAAGGATGAATGTTTTGATGCTTAAATGGCGTGTGATTTACTGGGAACTAGTGGAGACCCTACGGAGTACATTTGGAACATCATTTATTCATTACCCATTATCATAAAGCTATGAGATTCCCCAATACCCATAAAATTTCATGTCTTCCGTGCCGCGATCTCCCTATGGAGCGTCCAAGCCGAGAGAATTCTGTAAACCGGGCGAGCGGGTAGCTAGTAGGAGGCATATAAGATTCGGCATGAACGGGCTTGTGGGATCTTTCAATTGAAGTTCTCATCTCTCAACATCTTATCAAGTATCCAAATAGTCGGCAGCCATCAAAAGTTCGAGGCATAGCTCAGGCGGGATATCCATGTCGGCAACGTTTGCTTGGTCCTTGTGGCGTTCGTTGTAGATGAAGTATTCGCAAACTTTCTCAAGAATAATGCCACTAGATAAAGAGACGTTAGATATAGCTATGTATAGCATCTACCTATTCCTAACATACCTCAGGTTTTCAAGATGACAGCGACCAGTTAGGGACTCCGCAAACTGACCTATAGCAGACATAGCAAATTAGCAAAGAACTTCACGAGGATGACGCGGTCGCGTAAACGTACTGGCAGGGTCTAACATTCGGCGGATTGTTCCAGAGACGCAGGCCGCGCTGCGAGGGATGACAAACTCAAACCCATCGCTAGAGACTAGGGTCACGAATCCCTTGTCAGCCATGTCGGAGAAGGGGACAGGTTGGGGGACGATGAAAGTGCCGATGAGGGCGGACGGCGAATGCGGCTGGTCTGTGCGGGCGATAAGCGTCAGATAACGAGCGCGTCAGGCTCCGCTCGTCAGTATAAATCCAGGCTCATGCAGAATGACAGGCTCACTACTTTTTCGGTCTGGGCTGATGTCGCAGGGCCGAGGGGCTCTCTTTAGCGCTGCTAGTATTTCTATATCCCAGAAGAGGCTGGGTTGTCGGCTCTTGTCATCTACACTCGTGAATCGAGGAAACAATGCATCAAGGCGCGACAGCCGCGGGAGGTTGCAAGGTCGAGCTTGTTTGATCACGGGGGGGACTTCAGGGATCGGATATGCAATTGCGAAGCGGTTTATTGAAGAGGGCGTGGCAAAGGTGATACTGGTTGGAAGGTCAGAAACACGACTACAAACAGCAGCCGGACAACTTGAAGAGTCCTTCAAGACAAACAGCGAAACAGCACCACGTGCAGAAATCGTTTTGCATGTGGCGGACGTTGGAAATACAGGAGAATGGCCTCGTGCCCTGGAGCAGATAATGGTGGGGTTCCAGCCCAGAATGTCCATTGTTCATGCTTGCTCACCATACATCAGGCGGACATTGATATCCTCATCAACGCCGCGGGCATCTCCCACGCAAAGATCCTGCCCAAAACTGAGCCAGATGAGATATCCCAGATTCTTCGTACAAATCTAGACGGTGCAATCTTGACATCGCGAGCATTCATGCGTGCTGCACTCCGCAGTCGCATCCGCAAGCGCAATGATATCAACGAAGCGACCCACCAACGCTCCAAATGCATCATCAACGTCTCCTCTCTCCTCGCTCTGAAGGGCGGCACAGGTGCCGTTCCCTATGCGGCGTCCAAAGCTGGTCTTTTAGGTCTTACGCGGTCATTGGCCGCCGAGGCTGCTGCTTCTATGCGAGACGTGACTATCCGCTCGAATGCCATTGTCCCCGGTTACATTGAGACACCCATGATATCAGGTATGGCTTTGTTGAAGACCTGAAGTTAATGAGAACTTGGTTATTTCGAGCTGAATTACTCACATCATACTGCAGATTTTTCGGATGGCGAAGTCGCCCGATTAAAGAATACGATTCCGCTTCAACGATTCGGTACGCCAGAAGAGGTTGCGGATGCTACTGTTTTCCTCGCACAAAACGAGTATGCCAATAACTGCGTTCTTAATCTAGATGGTGGCTTGAGTGCGGTCTAGACTCGTCTACTACCTGCTTGTAGATATCTACGACATTCTCACGGGGCGAAGATACTTGTTAAATAAGATTGAGATTGAAAGAGAAAGCCATTGAAAAACTCCGTGCTAATCTAATAACGTGCACGACGTAAAAGCCTACATGGCTATTTTGGCCATACTTCGGCCCTCTAGGAACATTCCTTGCAATGTGGTGTGACGTGCAGTGTATGATACAAAAGATAAGAGCAAAAGGACACATATAAGTGAATCTAATTTCCAGCTGGTACTTCACCTAGTCGTCGATCAAAATTGCACCCTCATTGTCCAAGTCAATGATTTCGCTATTTCCATTGGTCTCTGGTGCAATCTTCTTCGCGACGTGACCATTGGTGAGTTCATCATCAGGCTCGCCTTCACGTTTTCGTTTGTGCGACGCGTCGCTACCATTAGCAAGTTCAACTTCTTCAGGCTCTTTGACAGGCTTTGGTTTGCGAGGAATGTCGAGTTCCTTCGGCACAAGCTCCGCGCGTTCCGCATCTGCATTGCTCTCTCTGTTCATGGAAGTTAGTTGTCTAACTACATTCTCAACATTCAGTCAGCGTCAGCTTACCGTTGCACAATCACAAGCTCCAGGTTCACTCTAGGGTCCTTGTCTTGGTCATCTTCATCCACAATGGTGAGAAACGACTGGTTTCCAATTCCAAGGTCTTGCAGTTTCTTTGAAAGGTTGTCCTCCAAGTCCGGGTCATATATCACGCCTTCTCCCTTGAGGATAGAGAATTCCTCTCCGTAACCTAGTTTCAACCGGAGAACCCCTTCAACTATGTCCTCGAGGGTTGCATCTGCTAAGTCGACGTTTATTTGTCCAGTAGTGACGGAGCAGACAGCACAGTCAGGCCGGGGGGGATTCAGTGAGTCGGAGTTGATGACCCTGGCCCCGGATCTTTCAAGGAATATCTGCGATGGAGGCTATCAGTAGTGCTCAGTGGGGATGAAAAGTATCAATTTACCATCTTGGCACTTTGGAGGTCTCTTTGCAGGACTTTGAACGACTGCAGCACACAAAGTCCTGCAGTCATGGCATTTGTAGTGGCAATGGCAGGAATGATATTTCCGGCCATTTCTTTGCATGCGTTAGTACATATTTCATGAATTGTACCCCACTCGAGGAGATAAGTGCTCACCTTTTGTCTTGAACTTAGAGTTGGAGTCGATGCCAAAGACGGCCGCACGCAGAATAGCCGTTGCAGTCACAAAGTCAAGGGTATCTTCGTCGTCCTTGTCAAATTCGATGATTGGAACAGGATCAGCTGGAGATGCCTTCTCTTTCAGCTCCTTCAGTCGAATTCTTAGGCGGTCTAAGCTGTCCTTGAAGACGGTAAAAGCCTCCGCCAAATTCCACTTCCTCTGGTCCACGCTTGAAATCCCAGTTTCGACAGAAGTGGATTCCTCCTTGAGCTTATCGTAATCCAATAATTCGGGTGGTTTTCGTTCTGCCCACATACCCTCCATTCCGCGTAACCGTTCGATATCGTGCTTGAATACCTTCTCGAACACCTTTTTGTCGAACTCATCGGAGTCCATGGATTCCCGAATATCTTGAAGCTCTTTTGCCTCTCTGCGAAGTTCTCCAATTTCGTGTGCTGCTTCCTCGTCAGCACCTGGGCCATTAGTATTTCACGAATTAGCCTCCAGACTGACCGTTATCTGCAGTCTCTGATGTATCAATTGTATCAGAATCATCTTCTCCTTTTCCAAACAGTTCTCTGTTTCAATATTAGCAAATATTCCTCGATCATGACGCAGGTTTCATACGGTAATAAATAGCTTTTCCCCCATATTATGCAATGAATGGGTTGTGACGGTGTGGTTCGAATCGTGCACATGGGATACGATGTAGCAGTTGGCTTTGGGTTGCAATCATAGCACTCAGTCGCTCCCTGCTCTTATTAGCGCCCTGTTTCGCTGCTTGTATTGCATCGCCTACCTTCTCGATCACCTGAACCTGGCCATTGAAGCCTGTTGTCCCACTTTCTATCAAAGGAATGTTCGCAGCAAGGCACATGTGGTTAACATGTCGTCGCGCGGCCAGGTTATCTAGCGCATTAAACACAATGTCAAACTGTTGGAACCACGGGACGTTGAAACGGGCGTCGGTAACATTGGCGTGGTACGCCTCGAGCTTGGCATTGGGACGGAACTTTTGCGCAACTTCCTTCGCAACCTAGAGAACAACAAGAATTGTAAGGGCATAGTTCAATGATGGATGCGCTGAGTGCGCGGGCTCGGGAAGCGACGATGTCGCAAGGGAGGAGTAGAGGACTGGGCTACGCACCAAAGCTTTGGACTTCTTGATATGCTCGTGGCGGAAAAGGAATTGACGGTTAAGGTTACTCAAGTCGATCGTATCGAGATCGATGATGTGAATCTCGCCGAAGCCAGTTAGGACGAGGTTTTTGAGTAGTTCGCATCCGATTCCACCGGCGCCAACCAACAGTACGCGCGACTAGATGAAGGAGAGATACGGGTCAGCGTTGACTCAACCGATAGAATGCGCATCGCAGGATATAGAGCCACCCCCCGCGCGAGTCACTTACTTGTGGGATCTTGGTTTTCAGATCGGCGCCGAGCGAGCGCTTGATAGAGCTGGTGGACATGTCGAATTAAGACGCCGCGCAAGGAAGTGCGATAGAGATTGAAGAGACAGTGATGAGCAGCTGCAAATCAAGGATGATGCGGGCGCATCGCGCGCCAGGACAAAAGAAATGGGAGAGAGGTGGGGAGGAAGGGCGCAGATGAGCGGAAGGTGAGGCCGGAAGTAGCGATGACGGCACAGCTGCCCCGATAACACGATTAGCCGGAGCCGCCAACCCTGTGCGCGGGTGGACTCAGCCTTGTACTTTCTGCCCTCTCTGCCCCTTCTTGTTGATACTGTATCTCAAGAACTCTCAACTGCCGGCCCCCTTTGATGACTGATCTTGCAGGTTGGGCCGTGTGATTTCATCGGCATTATATGCGGCTCGTTTGCTGTGGTGATAGCTCCCTGCTCCCTGCTCCCCCCCACTAGTTCAAGTTCCTCCGACAGAAGAGGGCAAGAGCTAACTCTCAATTGCGAATAATGCAGGCTGCTCTATCCAGTTCTACTCGTCGTGGCACGCAATAACAAATTCCTCAAAGCAGACATGACTTCCACGTCCACCAGAAGCAGGAGCTCGGTCCTCTGTTGGAGAAGCCGCAGTCGCTGACTAGTACTGAATGGGACATCGACATACGCTGCTAGCCATCATTGGGCGTTGCACGAAAGCTGCCATAATCTATAGAATATAGTAGTCAAAGATGCTGCCATCCTACGTATGATACTATTATCACTCAAAATGCTTATCAACCCGCCATATCGTGTTTCAAGTAACTCGAAGCTCGCTGGTCTTGCTTACATAACGCACTTTTCATCCAAATTTCCACTGCTCTTCCCCGTGGCGAGAGAGCAACATTGAAAGAGCATTTAAGTAGATATCGACACAGAGCAGATCGGGTCTGTCCATAGGTCTCTGCCATTCGGTTTCAGACCCATCATCGCTGGTTGTCTGACTGGGAAAGGATTACCGTGTTCACGGATCATTATCGGGATTCCAGGGGAAAGATAAAGGGGATTATTTCCGCAACACTCTGGATCAATTGATAATCCACGTCCAGCAATACCATCAGCGCCCATTATGCCATCTTGGGAGCCAGCTCCATTAAGCAAGGACCCCGATGTTGTATCTGACGACGAAGCGGATCCAGAACTCGTGGAACTGCTCCGTCAACATCTAGGCCTCGGCGGCAAGCCTTCAAAAGCTGCACCTCCAGAGACCAAGGTGTTGGACGGCGCTCAATATGTTTTTGACAATGCCATCGATGTGGCTCTAAGCCCTGGTCAGACCAAAGAAGCAGCTGAGACAATCTGGAACTCAATGCAGAAAAAGGCCTATTCCACTCAAACTTGGTCAGACCATGAATTGCATCCCAAGGCGAAGGACGAGAGTACTGTGGATTTTATTTTTACCATGGATCTCTTGAACTTCAGCTTCTGGTCCGAGGAAAAAGATGAGTCAAAGCGGTTTGCGATCGAATACCGGGGAAAGAAATGGACTGGATACTGGAGTTTAGTCGCTGCGCTACAACGAGCGCTTGAAGAAGGTACCTAGCACCTTTTAAATTGACTCGTGAGCAAAAACGGCTTGCCTAACACGGCTTCTCTAGATATTCCGATTACCGACCCCGACTTCTGGGTAGACGAGACAGAATGTACGGAAGAATTACTTCGCCATGTGTTCCGCTCAGCAACAGACGAAGAGATGCCCCTTCTCCAAGAGCGTTTGCAGTGCCTCCGCGAGGCTGGTGACGTGTTGTGCAACGTAGGTGGCTGATATTTGACATTGATTTCCTTACCATCCAGCTAACGTTCTGCAGGAATTCGGGGGTAGTTTTGCAAATTGCATTGATAGCGCTGATTTATCAGCCGCCGGTCTAGTGAACTTGCTCACAGAGTCTTTCAATTGCTTCCGTGATGAGACCATCTTCCAAGGCCGGAGAGTGCGGCTCTACAAACGGGCGCAGATTCTTGTCGCTGATCTTTGGGCCTGCTTCAATGGCGAGGACTTTGGGGAGTTTCACGATATCGACAAGATCACTATGTTTGCAGGTCCGTGCCTTTTTGCAATTATATCGATCGTTATTTTTCTTTTGATCTAACGTTGTTCTCCAGATTACCGTATTCCACAAATGCTCCACCAGCTCGGTTGTCTTCGGTATTCGCCCCCGCTAGAATCTCATATTCGCAGTTTGAAGCCCATCACACCGGGCTCGAACTGGGAAGTTGAGCTGCGTGGCACCAGTATTTGGTGTGTAGAGCTTATCAAACGCGAGATTGAGAAGCGACATCCGGAAGCTAAAACAGCTGGCAAATCGGACCTGAATTCCAAGCCTGACTCTGAGGTCGACGACGATAAGGAGGATGGAGATGCAGACGACGTGGTTGATGGGCCGGCAAATGACGATGCTCAGAGACCACGCAAAACGCACGGAATTAATGCAATACTTATTGATTTCTTCCTTTACGATACGATGAAGCATTTGGAAGAAGAGCACAACGAAGGTATTCCTCACCACCGCACAAGAAGCATTTGGTACTAGATGTACACACTTCACGACGCATGGGTAAAGATGGAGCTGTGGGTGTTATTTTGTCAAATACATGGTTCGGATAGCCATTGGAATTCGGTCACAAAATTTACTAGCACGAGGATCTATAGGTTTCATAGTCTGGGGCTGGGAAATTTGGGAAATGCTTAGTATAGGAATTTATCATAGCGAGACGGATTTTTCCCCCCTTGGGCGCGGATATAGGGCACCAATTGTTTATTATTGTTGAAAAGGGTATAAACTCCAATTTATGCTGTTACTCTCCTAAACCTCCAAGATGCCAGACAAGAAAATCATGCAACCGCATGGCCTACTCGGCCGGCGCCACCTTCGATGCGTGAAAGAATGTCAGCCTTCCATTCAGTGAAATCTTCTCGGCGATCTTCGCTCAGCCAGTCAACGCGATCTTGCATCATAGTCCCCAAGCCCGGTAAAAGCCCGCTGTGTGGTGACTCGCCGGGCCGTGAAGAATTCTTCCCCTGTGTATTATCTCCATCGCGACGTTTAGGAAGTTTTGCGCCTCTGAAAGCGGCATCTTCTTCATCGAGATTTCGAAAAGAATTGCCTTCTTCATCTTCACCGTGCAGTTCTCCTGCAAGTGGGATGTTTTCGAACCATTCTTGTCCACTTGCCCAGCCCTGCTCCATGATTGTTGCGATCCATTGGTCCACATCATCCCGGTGGCTTCTATCATTTGGAAGACCCAGACTTGTTAGGGCGGTTTGACGCATCTCAGTGAATGTCTTGGTATCCATCTTCTGAGCTTCCGTGTCGACTTCTTCGCCATCTGCTGATGGAGGTGAGTTTCGACGACGGGCCAAGACAAGAAAGTAGACCGAGACAACCATAGCATAAACCAATTCCTTAAAGTCATTATCGTCAGTTGTCCCTTTAATCGACACGATTGGGTCTAAGAAATCGAGCGTTTCTTCATCTACGCCGTCTTCATCATTTGACATGCTTGACGTCAAGTAGAGAATGGAAGAGACGCCGGCGAAGATATGTGGCGGAAGAGTCCTCGAGATGGGAGGACGAGACCAGGTAGTTGTTCGAGGAGCTGGAGTCGAGAGTGTCTTGCATACCGTTCGGATAGCAACCATCACCCACGCCGGGGCATCGGGGATGATACTCGAACCAGTGTGTTCTTTGGGGCGAGCTAGTGTATGCTTGCGAGCGGATTTGGAAGGGGTGCCAAGCTTGGCGACGCTGACACTGCGCTTCAGAGGGGTCGATTTCGAAGGCGTGTTTTGCAAAGCGCGTGGTGTCGGTGCAGGTTTAGAAGGTGTCCGTCCTCCCACCGATGCCTTAGTCGGGGTGTTCTGGGCAGAGGCCGTTCGAGAGGGAGTCCCAGGGGCAGAGCCGCTTGCTGATCGCTTGACTCCGGTAGAGCTTGCCGTGAGTGATCGATCTAAGAATGAATAGAGCTTTTTATAAACGCGAGGAGGGCATGGCGGGTGACCTAGTAGGGGAGGAAGTTTGAGAGCGCGTGTGAGCCTGTTTCGAAGCAAAAGATATTAGCTGCCGAATATATCTATTTGCAAGCCGATATGGTACTTGAATTCACTTACCTTCTGCAGGCAATCTCCGCGCAGGCATAGGGTCGCGCAATCTCCTCCTCGGGCTTTAAGCTGCTGGAGAAACTACGGGATTGCGCCACAAGGCTCGAAGCCAAGCTCGCTAGCTCTTGCGGGAGGTCGCTGGCATGCGTGGGAACCAGGTTGCCCAAAGCTTGCTCCACCGGTCGATTGTTCATCCTGGCGAATTTCTGTCCCTAGACAGAGGTTGCGCGGAGCAAGCGGTTGATTAACGGGGCGTTTAAAGGAGATTCGTTGACAATTTCGGTTTCGCGGAGCTCAGAGGTAGCCCTGTCACCTCAAAGATCCCTGGTGTAAGTAATTAGATCAATTTTATCTTTTTGGATGTGCGTCAACAATAGTTTATCTCGAAAGTCGTTGCTCCGATCTGCACCTGCGCCGCGCCGCAACACCTGACTAAGCGGATCACTGCAACATGGGCAACATAGTTAGTTAGCTGATACGGGTGTTGTTTCATCCCAAGTTCATAGAATATTTCTCACTAAGGATTCAAATCCCTTCTGAACCCAAAACAAGGTATATGAAACTCTTTCTTGATTGCAATTTCAGCCCCCAATCGGGTAGTCCAGATGCAGCGTGTTGGAGTGGGGTGGATACATCGCGCAATATCCGACAGCTGGCTATAAAGAAGGCCTTGGGCTCTTCATTGGTTCCTCTCCTTGTTCAGGGTGTAAGATAGGAAATTCTCATCATTATGTCTTCAGACCCACTTTCTCACCATCTCAAAACAATTCTGGACGCATCTACTGCGCCCCCCTCGACTGGCTTACCAGCTGTTTGTTTCATTGCCCTAGGTAAAGACGGATTGCCTTTGGCTTCCAGTAATTCCGTGAGAAATGAGCCCAGTGGTACCAATCCCATTGATATCGATACTGTAATATGGCTAGCAAGCACTGGCAAGCCTATCCTGGTAATAGCTGCTCTTCAGCTGGTCGAACAAGGCAAGCTGTCACTCGATGATGCCGAACAGGTAAGAAGCCCTAAGTATCTGGACATACACAAATATAAAGCTAATTATGGGATCAGATAAATAAGCTGATACCCGAGTGGCACAGGAAACGTCTCGATCCATCAGGGCAGATTGTAGACTTGAATCATGACGTGACTCTCCGTCAACTTCTTGTCCATACAGCAGGTTTCGCCGAGCCCATCTTCTCGCCCCAACTGACAGCAGCGGGTATCTCAACAGCCCAAACACTAGAGGATGTCTTGAATTCGCCAGCCATAGCAAACCCCGGGACTCAATGGGCGTATAGTGTAAGTCCTTTAGTCTCTTAATTTCCCCAGTGTATATGTGTTGAGGCCTAATGCGAAATTTAGATGGGTCACAACATTGTGGGATCTCTCGTCGAGCGTGTCAGTGGCATGTCTTTGGGATCTTACTATCACACCCATGTATTTCAGCCTCTGGGTATAGTTGATATGGCCTTTCGTCTGAACAAGTCTATGGCAAGTAAATTTTCGCCAATTTACTTCAGAGATGACAAAGGGACTGCGGTTGTCGCACCTTTTCCTTTCCCGATACCAGAGGATGACCCAAAGGTGCCCGAACCTTTTTCCCTTGCAGCGAGTGGTCTTTTTGGCACATTAAGAGGCTTTTCAAGTAAGTTGTCTTGCTATTACACGATAGGTATCGGCTAACTGTTTGCATCAGAGGTCTTGGGTGCCCTTCTCAATGGCGGGTTATCGCCTGAGACAGGAAACAGAATTCTATCCCCAGCTACAGTCGATCTGTTGTTCGAAAATGAGATACCTGATATGCCTGGTTTTGCAAAAGAAGGCTTAAAGCCTACGGTCCCTGCATTTGCAAAGGAAATCACTCACCTCTATCCTCAGGAAGGAGACCCAGCAGTTGGCTGGTCACTTCTTGGGCTATTTAACATAATCGGTGACCCAAGTACTGGGAGAAAAGCCAAAACAGTATCATGGGCGGGTCTAGCTGGTCAGTATTGGTGGATCGATAGAGAGTCTGGAGTCGCTGGTGTTATTGGCTCGCACCTTTTACCATTTGGGGGTAAGTTGCCCTCGAACTTCACCACGACGATATTACTTGCTAATATAATGACAGACAAGGGTCTCATGAATGCCAAGAAACTGACAGAGAAGGCTGTCTATGATGCCTTGGTCGATTAGAAGCTTCATAAAGCATAGTACACACATATTAGATCTTCCATAAAGCATATTCATTGAAATTGTGGAATTAACGACTATGCCCTGTTCCAATCGCGTCGCTATCGCATCCCCAAAGCTCTTTTACCAAATTGCAATTTTTAGTATGAGAAATTCATTAGTGAATATGAGACAGGATACTCCAATGCATGCAGTAAGTCAAATTTCGACACAGTATAGCCCGGCCCGGATAATCCATGGTTCCGCGTGTTCAGGTACGTTAAACTTTTGTGGAGACAACTCCAACGCCAAACTCAACCTCAGCCTTTCTTACCTTGAGCTTCTCTTGTTCTTTGACAAAAAAATCAGGATGTCCGTCACAGTAAGTGCGGCCCCAATCATTCCCCCAAATTCCACTTGTGCGCAGCTCGCTAATGGCATTTCAGCTCCATACACCACAAGGCGACCTAAAGGTCGAGCTATTCTGCGAAGCAGTGCCCCAGACGGCCGAAAACTTCCTCGCATTATGCGCATGCGGTGCATACAACAATACCCCCTTTCATCGCCTGATTCAAGGCTTCATGATACAAGGAGGCGACATTTCACTCGGCCCAGCCGCGCAACCGTCAAAGTCCACCAAACCGATGCTCCCGTTCGAAATTCCAAAGGGCGGCACATCCATCTACCACCCCTCAGCCCTCAACCAAGAAATCCAACTTCCTTCTGTCCGACACAATGCACGTGGTATCTTATCCATGGCTTCGCGCCCCGTTAAGGATCGGACTGCCCCAGGCTCGCAGAATGCGACAGGTGCGACTATTAATGGAAGCCAATTCTTCATTACCTTCGCGCCGGCACCCCATCTTGATGGCGCCAGCACCGTATTTGGGAAAGTCTTGAATCTGACTGCGCAAGATGAAGGCGGGGATGTTTTGGCTAAGCTGGAGAAGGCAAATGCAAAGGTTGATAAGAAGGGCAAGGTGACCCAGCCCAGGGAAGGAGATGAATTTGAGGCTTTACGCATCAACCATGTCACCATTCACGCAAATCCATTTGCCAGTTGATTCCATTATCCGTCAAAAGGTCAATTGAGTCTGCTAAGCGGTCGTGGTGTCATGAACTCGCGCAAGTAGACTTTCCAACCAACAACACTCGTCGCGATTCCGCTATACGCAGATAGTCGCTGTATCTGCTGTGCCTCTTAAGAGGCCAATAGCATTGAATCCACCTCCCTGTCTTTGTGGTCAAATACTCTAGGCCAACCATGCAGAGTGCCTGCAGAGTTCGATCGCAAAATGCCGGGATGAACAGTGGTCAATTATGGTGTTCATAACCCCATCCTTCGAACCCGTGCTAGCTGCCTGGAACATACTCATAAACCATACATTATCAGTATGCATCCGGGCCGATGCAACCTACTTGAGAGTTCATAATGGAGGGTTGAATTCAGTCTCATAGCTGAACGCCGCCATGCACTACATACAAAAAAAGGTGAAACAACCGATTGTACTCTCCATATACACAAAGAGCTTCATATATGCAAACCCCAGATACAAATCTAAAACTTTTCGTCTCCATCCCCAGCCCCAATCCTCTCGTATAAATGAAACTCGTATCATCACAAACGCCGCTATTCGTAAAGAAAGAAGAACTTAAGGGGCATCTCGTGCATCAAAAATGATCAAAGTCGTAGCCAAAAACGATGTGGCAGAAGATTACTTGCGGAGAGAAGCTTCAAGGAGATCGTCCATAGCTTCTGTTGGCTTCTTTTCGTCTCCCGCCTTCTCATCCTTCGCATGTGCCTCGTAGCCTTCAACCTTCATATCCTTCAAACCAAGGTCCTCTTCCTCCTCCTCAGTGCGTTGATACTCCTCAGTGATAAGTTGTGGGTCGGCAGCAGGCGCGCACAGATCCTGCACATAGCTGTTTGCTAATGGGTCAACAAGAGTGATGGTGAACTTGAGTTCGTTGTCGATGGCCTGTTCGAGCTTGGCGAAGAAAGCAGCCCACTTATCCTTATCACTCGACGCCATACTGTCACCACCAGCCCCGGTCGAATCGTCCAGGTCGTAAATCTGAGACTTCAATTGATCGCGAACTTCGGTGAGCAGACCCTCCACGGTAGTGAAGCGGCCTCCGAATAATGAGCCAGGCGCAATTTCGAGACTGAGTTCTTCACAGAGAAGACCACAAGTGTCGGACTTCAAGATATCACGGGACAAATCAACCAGATTCTCAACGCGGAGATGAATCTTCTTGCCCTTGTCGGGAATTTCTCCACCGCTTTACGATCTGTTAGCATAGGGCAAACATGAGTCTGGGAAGGGCATTGACTCACGTTTTAATTTCCGAAGACTTGTATCCACATTCATCACAAGCAGTTCCCCAAACAATGACGTCTTTGAAGTACGGAATCGCCAGCTAATTGTACGTTAATCATTGTTTCTCAAAGCACCTGGACCTGGACATACCTTCTTGACATTGGTAGAGCATTCCTTAGTGCAGCCTGGGCACTCAGTAGGGAGTGTGTAGACCTCTCCATCAACAATATCGAGGTCTTCGGGGTTTCCATAGCCACCGGCCGCGGCTTCGTGTGTTTGGGCTAATGAGAAATTAGTATAGGATATACGATTGAAACTGACTCAAAAAAGTTCACCTTCAGCATCAGCACTAATGCCCAGCTCCTCATTCTGCTCATGAGTGCGGGGATATTCATGACGAAGGTACTTCTTGCCTCGGTCTTGGGTGTTAGGAGCAATCCAGGAGTTGCCGGTAGCATCATCTAGCGAGATAGTGAACGGGAAGCCGTTACCATCCACTATATCTTTGAGTTTCTGAATGATAGGCTCCAGTGCTTCGTACAGCTCAGGTGCTTGCTCTTTGCGCAGGTCCTGGTCGGCCGACAAATGCTCGTAGATGCGGTAAATGACGCCCTCCACGTTGGTCATTTGACCCTCGCCCTTCGGCATCTCAATACCAATTGTCTCTACTTTGAAAATGGAAACGTCGCTTCGAATAACTTGACGCTGCATATCGGCGGTATTCTCGACTTCCAAAGTGTACTTCGTTCCCTTTTCCTGGATCCTAGAATCGCATCCCATGTTAGTAAAGCCCAGAATGCGAATGCGACAAGTGCATAACTCACTGTCCAGCGCTTTTCACGCTGTTGTTCTTGAAGTTGCAGTGCTGGCATTCAAAGGACTCCAGGATGATGTCTCTGAAGTATGGCACTCGAAGTAGCAAAAGTGTAGTCATTCCATTCTCGTGGCAGTTCATGCAGAGACTCTCCACCTGCATAGCACCGGTGTCTTCATTTCGCTCCACCAGATCGCCAATCTTCTGAAACTGGGAGTCGTCTGTAGACATTTTGTGTAGCTAGTATTTTTGGGTAAAGAGGAGACAAAAACCAGGAAAGAAAAGAGAAAGTTGGAGAAATGCCCAATGCATCAAAAAATCTCCACCGCCCGAATATTCTGTCGCGTTCTGCGTGGCGGGGCACTGATTGCATTGATAAGCACGCACGGGAGGGGTGCTGACTCAGCTATACAAAGCGCATGACTTATGCATAGCTGGCTCGTCTACATCGACACAGGGTACTTGGAATAGAAGGAATCGAGCATGACCTGTTCATGGATACACCTGGGTAGCTGTAACTACTTATCCGTTGTTTGCTTGGGACCTCTCGCCGCGTGTGCTGTTCCATCCTTTGAAGTTCAAAGCCAAAGTTTGTTGATATATATTTATGGGAACACCCATGCCCGTCAGTACTTGCCCTCCGGTCCACAAACATTACTCAGAACCGCAAATAAAAGAGCCCAAATCATGCTGTTAAAACATTTCGCGGTTTCCAGTGATTTTTGTCAAGCTTCATTCATTAAATGGAGAGTCATTTTAGCTCCGACTGGCAACATGGATTGGTGTATCTACCGTGGTTTAGATTCGGCAGAACTTTGGCGGTGACTATATTAGTAATAGAAAATATCCGCTGACGTAATTAGTCTTCAAGTCCACGATTGCTTGTGTTTCTTCGCGCGTCTTGACCTATTTCACTTGATTCCGGACAAACGTTTTGAAATACCTGAGTATGATGAGGCAAGAACAGCAGAGTTGATCATGGGGGACCCAAATCGTATCCGCATCGCTTTTCGCGAAGCTAGCGATTTCTTGACCCCAGTTCTGCAGACAGGCATGCAGCTCCAGTGAATTTGACTCAATATCCAAAGCTAATTGAGTATAGACAAAACAAAACGCTCAAGTCTTCTGTCACTAATTCACAGCCTGGCAGAGAGTCTGAACTTGTCTTCTTCCGTTTATGATGAAGCAAGAATTGGCGTGGTGCGCAAAGCACTTGAATTGTTGAATTCGATCCACGAGGCTTTTGCTACTCCGCTTGAAAATGGGAAATCATCCCAGAGGCCACACCAGGAAACTGGAGACGAAGCCCTCGAGGATGCGAAACGACGCAGGATCATCCATGCTTTATTGGACTTGATCTCTTTGGAGGGTCTTTACCCTTCTCTGTCATCCGACGTTGGGATACCTTTGGATCAGCGCGTAATTTCAATTTTGCCTACAGGAGTTTCCGTCAGGAAGAACGAGGCTTGTAAACACCTGGTTCCCCAGGATGAGAGCAGCCTCCGTGATATGATAACAGTTCTGATGGGAATTGTATTAGACCCAAGACCTGGCATCCAGCCCATAATTCGTGGGCGCATTCTAAGCGATATCATCTCAGGAGCAGCTGATCTTGTCTACAACCCTCATTTGCCTGCTAAATCAGATCGAGATACTTTGAAAAAGCAGCTTGTCAAGCTGATGGATGAGTGAGTGAACTCTGTCCGCATGGAAATGTTCTACCTTACTAAAGAGGCACAGAACCCCAAGCGTGGTGTTACTGCCAACTTTGTCGAATTTCCTCCAAGCCGAGACTGTAGATTGGTTCAGATCGGCCACATCAGGCCACCTTGCCCGCATTCCGCTTCGACCGGGTGGTGTTGGGCAGACTATCATGTTCATTGCGTCGCAGATAGGACCGTCTTTAGGGAAAGAAGTCAAAGAAGGCCCGTCGAATGGCCCAATATTCACGGTCAAGGCAATCATGCAGATATCACGACTACTTGCCTCGGTACCACAAGACATGGATGCAGTAGAATATTTCACAATCATTGGCCCTCAGTTGCTAGCTCTTCTAGATGGGGACGACCCCGATCTCAGGAGAACTGCATCGTACGCCATTGGCAACGGAATATTGGGTAAACGTGATTTTGGTGCACCAGGAAAGATTGGCCATCTCATCTTCGTTGAGCCAATCTACGGAGCGCTCACAGGGGAACTCGCTGATAGTTCCCTGCGTTGGCTAAGGCACTTTTCCGACAGTGGGGAGTCAGAACCACTGGAACTTGGAGAACCTGAGTCGTCTGATATCTTAGTGGATAGTTCATTTGTGGATCTGGCAATCGAGAGGCTCACAAGCCTAGTGCTTCAACACCCGAACCCAGGATTGCTGAAGAGAATTGTGGGTCGCATTCTCCTGCCTCTCTGGAATATTGCTGCCTTTACTCAGGATCAGCAGCTTACCAAGCTCCATGAGAAAGTTTTCGCTCTTCTCCAAGCATTTTTTACAATCTCAGTTGGACAAGAGCCATTTAAGAAGCTCGTCGACAACTTACTTCGAGATGGTGGCCCAAATTGGACCTTTAAAGTAGAAGGACGAGATCGAGATCATATGTCACTAGTCAGGAGACATGTGCAACCGAACGATCAGTCTAATATTATCAAGCTTATCGATTCCTTACAGAGCCGCACAGAAACTTTTTTCAAGCTCCTTCAATCTGATCCCAATACTGAAGACATAATTGGTCAGATTTTCCTCTACGTCAGCCAGAGATGGCTAGTTCAATCGTCTTCCAGCGGCACCAACGAGGAGATTACCGACGCCACATATAATATCATGCAGAAATTGGTCAGTGCAAAGGTTGCTGAGAAATTGCTGGAAAATTTCAAGGAAACTCTTTCTCGTCGGCCGCTTCGCATTCTAGAGCTCATTGAGCAGATCATCGAAGGAGAGCGGCGAAGCCTTGATAAGAAGAGAGAGGAAAGCCGTCTGAAAAAAACCGGAGCCCCGTCTTTATCTGCATTGGGATCTATCGTTTCGGAAACCAATTCGAATACCGGGGATTTGCCAGAGACAGAATCTTCCGAATCGCTGTCCACTGCATTTAGCTTGCTGTCCACAGTACTCGCATCCCCAGAGTTTGCTAGCACGCAGGAAACCAAGCCATCTCTCGAATCTATCAAAGCGAACCTGGACCAGTTGATCCCACTTCTACCAAATGCCCTACAAAAGCCAGCCACTACTTCTTCCATGCTTCTTGAGATTCAACTTACATCACCCGAGCATGATGACGATAAGCCCCCACCACCACACATTTCCGACCTGGAGACACATCGCCAAGCCTTGGCTAATCTCAACTCTGAATTACCACCAGTGCAAGCCGAAGGTTTCTCACTCCTTTCGAAGTTGGTTATGAACTCGTCCCCCGTTCTGGACATTCCTTCCACTTTGACATTGCTACTATCGATCATTAGCGATGTCTCCGAATCCACTGCAAATGAAGAATTCATTTACCTCAATGCAATCAAACTTATCGGCACATTGGGATCTCGCCATCCCAGGACAGTGACAAAGACACTTGTGGATAGCTACACAGACAAGAGTGAGCAGCGAAGCCTTGATCAGCGTCTCAAAATAGGCGAGGCAATACTCCGAACAGTTCAAGATCTTGGAACCGCCTTGGCTGGGGAAACTGCAAAAATTCTCGGCGAGGGAATGGTGACTGTCGCAGGAAGACGTGGGCGAAAACCCCAAGCCCAGAAACTTCGCAAACAACAGCAAGAAAAAGAGCGCCGTCAGCAAGAGCGCGAAGATCGTAAACGTAATGCGTCAAACACCCCAGGATGGTCAATCTCAACAGGACCAAGTGATACAGAACCAGCTATCGATCTGGGAGATGACGATTCCGATACCGAAACCCCCGAGCAAACTGCGCATGCGGCAAACATCATCGAAGCTTGGGCGGCAGGTGCGTCAAGTGATGAAGAGCCTGATGATCTTCGCGTACGGGCTTCTGCACTCTCTATACTCGCATCGGCTGTCCAGACGAACATCATTGGTCTAGGTCATGTCATTGTAGCCGCAGCCGTGGATCTTGCACTCTCGACTCTTTCACTGGAACAAGCGCCAGAGAGTGCCATCCTCCGCCGAGCAAGCGTGGTCCTTGTCCTCGATATCCTAAAAGCCCTTGACACCGCTCGCGAAGAACGCAATGGTCAGGATGTTGGGTTTGGCTTTTCTCTTGCCAATGACGGACTAGGAGGTTCTGCGACTATTGGTCATATTCCTACGATGCTTCAGACTCTTGGGGTGGTGGAGAGCAAAGAGACAGATAGTATTGTGCGCGGCCACCTTCGTGCTCTAATCGAGAGTCTGGAAGCTTGGCTGGAGAATACCCTTCTTGGAGGAATTGGGTCACGCCATGGCTACGACGGCGTAGACGACATTAAATTAGAGCTGGGCAATAGGATCCAAGGTTTGGATCTTGACCCAATGGCTGGAAGAGATGGTTCGTCAAGACCCAGGATCGAAGAGATCGAGTAGACCTAGACCAGATATGAATATCGCGGAAATGTTCCACATGGATTATGATAAATGCACCCTTTATCTGTTGGTCCTATATTGATAATTAACCTTGGAACATATATCCATGGATATTGTCATAAAGCAGATGGGCTTGGCAAGTCTAACGGGACTTTCCATTTCCATAGCAAGTTTCTGGGGTGATAAGGATACTTCATTGCATTGATCGAACTTCGTCCCATGAACTTACCTCCTGCATAGTAAAACGTTTGCATCAAATTGCAATTCGACCATCTTATTATCCGGACCGTCATAAAATCGTAACCTAACCCATAAATTAGTCAATATGACAACTGGTTTCTCAACGGGATATTCCAACTTCGCCAGGGAAAATGGACATCGCCACGGCTGAACACAGTGCTGGCCATGAAACTAATGCAATGGCCAGAATCGAGAGCTCTACGAGACTTCATCACGCCTCAGCTTACTCAAAGTACTACCTCGTATGCTCAAATCCCATTTGCCAGTCTCACTAACGCGTGATCGCAGTTACATCGCAAATTGTTCCTCGATAATTTTATGTTCATGGCCCGGCTTGTCACGTCTGCACGGCCGTAGTGAAGAAAGAGGAAAGTCTATCTACTTAACCAGGCCCAAGGCATTAGAGGTGTATCTACAGTACCCATCGCGTCGACCATGGAAGCAGTGTGGTTGAAATGCTTTGGCATGGCCGAAATAAGGTAGTAGCCCTTTACAACGGCATAGTTGGTAAGTTGATCGTTTCTCATTTTTATCTTGGTCTCATCTTTCCGTAATGTACAGCGAGGGCTCTCCTCTAGATTTTCAATTTAGCTCCCCAATATCTTTTTCAATGTTCAATGTGCACCACATCTGTTCTTCCCCTAGACCCCTAGTATCGGGCCATCAGGCACAATCTGCTGTTATTTCCCTCTCTCTGCCGCATCTTCCCCCAGTCCTCCCCCATGCTCCAGAAAACCCCAACAGCGAACGCCGTCGATTTTTGAATAAGTCTACCTGATCCATTTGATTAGACCAGGGATAGACTAACCCTTCCGGCCGTGCTTTCGGTTTGCACCGCCGCGGGTACCGCGTTTGGTGCGGAAACCAGCATCGGGACGACTGTTCGGGCGAGCCCCAGCCCGTATGCGCGCGTCGCGCTCTTCGTCGGTAAGTTTGAATTTATTATCAATACCGACAAGCTGACAGAACGCCGCAGTTTGCGGGTTGGGGTACTCGAGAGGGGCCTCCGTGGTGGTGATAGGAACCGCAGGGTTGTAGAACGGAGCCACCGGTTCGAAGTTCTCGGGGATTTCCAAGAGACTGTGACGAACCACGTTATCTTCAATCCACGAGGCTGCAGATTGGATTGTCCGACTATACCCTTCATCACCGAGGTGAGTGGGGCTAACAGCCTTTGGATCACCAAGCTGCAGCTCGTGGGCGAAGGCCCGAGTAATAGCAAGCCACTCCTTGTCATAGCGGAGACGGAGAGGGCGTTCGAAATTACCGGGGTTCGCAGAGATCGGGTTCAGTTCGACCAGCTCGACGAAAGGCTCGTGATTATTCGGCTTGTCCAAGGCCATGAATTTGGTCACCTTGTTCTTGACTGCGGCTGGGGGGTTCTTTGGCCCACGATCTTTCACCGGGGTCCAGTCGGGACGGCGCGCGAGACTTCCTGGAAGCTTGCTGCGAAGGCTTTCACTGGCAGCTGGCTGTGGAGTCTGAGGAGTCGACACTTCTTGTTCTGGAACAGGGGGGCGAGCAAGGATACCTGGCAGGAATGAGCGAGTCTGGTCTGTGCCAGCTGACGATTCAGCCGGCTCGTCAGTCAGATCGATAAGCGGCTCCGATGGGTCAAACAGATCAATCAGCGGCTTTTCGGATGACTGTTTTGGTCCATCATCGCTTCCATCACCAGACCGCATCATGATACGCCTTTTGGATGGTGGGGAGTTGCCTGAGCTGCTGGAGCAGCTAGATCCCAGATCAACCTCTTCAGTGTTGGTTTTCCCCGCCTGAGTGTCGATTCTCTTGGCCTCTTCCTTGGCCTTGAATTCAGCGCGGAAAGTGTCGGAGACTCCTTGTTCGAATGCCTGAGCCCGTCCACCAAAGGTATTCCAGTTCTTCAATCGTTCATCTGTAGTTCCAGTAGCAGATGCAACGGTGTTCGTGAAATTCTTTGCAGGAAATGCATCAGCCACTGGGGCCGTGCTATCACCAGAAATGGGCTCCTGGGCAGTCTCAACGCGACTACTTCGATCGGGGATGGCATTTGGAGGACTGGGACGCTTATCAGGAGAGCTGCTTCCGCGGGGACTGTCTTCAATCGCATATGCCCACCCTTCTGGTTCGTTGGGCGAGCGTTGGGTTTTGACAAGACGCGTATCGCCATGAGGCATGGTTAGGGCATACCGAACATGCAAGTGGGCAGAGAACCAGTAGGCAGGGCGTAAGTAATCAAGGACGTGGCGTGCAGCCTTGCTACCAAGGGTCCCCTTTGCAGAATCATCGCGCAGGTGTTTTTTGCGACGGAAAAGATTTGCAGTGTCTCCAAAAAGCTCGATACCATTCGGCCAGTCGTGAGAGATGCCCACATCAACCTGCGTTTGGAGTTGGAGAAGCTTGCGTACATCCAACTCGCGAATATGATATATACTCTGCACATCGTCGATATTGTATGGAAGGCGCTCAAAGTGGGGTTTACGGTAATCGTAGCCCTTCCAGATGCCTGAAACCCCAGCGATGCGCAGAGGGCCCAGGTTAAGCACGTTAGCGGCACCCATGTAGTAGATGTTGGGCGCGACCCAGCCACCATAGTAGAGCTCGAACAGATAGTTCCCAGCTTCATGATTTCCACCACAGAATATAGTCAGGTAGGGGGCAACACGTTGGCCAGAGTAATACTCGTGGAAGTCACCAATGTTCTTGTACTTGTCAGGTACCGACATGCACATCGCGTCATTGGAATTGCGGAGCGTCTAGGGCTAATTAGCATACGCATCGGGAGCCATGCAATAGTAGAGAACATACCTGGAAATCCCCACCAACAATAACGCAGTCAACTGTGTCCCAGTTTCGGAGCTTCATTTGCGCTTCAACCATTTCGTAGATATGGTGGAGCTGGCCATGGCCCTGTTTAAGAATTAGTAGAGTGTTTGATAGTACAAACAAAAGAGAGTGCAGATCATGCACAGGGAAAAGAGCACTTACACAACCCACAGCGGCAATCCGAAGCGATGTGGTCATCTTGTTTTGATCCTTTTGATGAGGTTAAAACACGATTTTGGGGAGAGGTAAATAGATGGAGAAGATAAGAAGTAGATATATAGGGATAGGGATAATCAATATTGGAGTAATTATACTTACTCGCTGCACTTTCAAAAATTCTTGTGCTGAAGATAGCAGGAAGAATTGTGATGTGTGGATGTGCGCGGCTGGGGAGAAGAGGAAAACAAGTTGGAGGGGTCCAAGGGGGCTTTTATACGCGCAAAGAACTGAGAAGATCAGAAATCGCGTGAATTATACGCACAATATGCGTGTGCAGTTAATGGCAGAACTTTGTGGCATTAAGCGTGAATATGGTCCTTTTCAGAGTGACGGACTGCAGTTAATATTCCCTTTTCGGGTCAATGCGCGGGCCCGCAGTTTGATCTTTTTCCTGATCACCAAGTTTTTGCTTTACAATTCTTGAGATCTAGGGTCTTCACTCCGGCTGTTTCTCTTCAACCTAGATTGTAAAATGGCCCCTTTCGAGACTCCCCAGCTCCGTTTCTTGAAGAATGCCTCAGATTGGTTAATATCTCAGAGCCCGTCCACGTCGGCACACCTGCTCGGTGTTCACACCCGGTTGCTTCACGAAGACACAAAGCCCGTGAATTCAAAGGAGAATGGGCACCACTGTATTGGATGTGGTAATATTTGGCAGCCTAATTGGCGCAAGGTCACTAGAGTATCCAGAGAGAAGCGGAAAGGAAAAGCGCGAGGATCGAAGCCGAAGCCGGGTGGTGTGAGTGAGAGCGCAACAATCTACAAGTGTTTGCGCTGTCAGCAAAGAACAATATTGAGTCGTCAGAAAACCTCGTCCAAATCATCTCGTTCCACCTCAACTCCTCTCACTACCCCAGCGACTTCAGCGGCAGCGACCTCTGCTCCGATTTCACTTACATCCGCGGCACCGCCAATCTCAGAACCTTCGAGCTCCAATCAGGATACCCCCAAATCTGGCGAAAACGCCAACAGCAAGAAAAGAGCTAAGGCACGGAAACAAGGAGGGCTGCAAGCTTTACTTGCCTCGAAACAGCGTCCTGAGCCGTCTCTTGATCTGTTCGACTTCCTCCAGTGAACTTCTGCTTTCCCGGAGATCGGCCCCACCTTATTCCGAACAAGACTAGCGCGGGGAAGATGGTCCAGGTCTTGAGAGCTTCGTCCCGCTTGTCCCAAGCTCATGACAAGCAGCTACAGCCGCTCACCAGTGAAATCGGGGAGATGTCTGTCTATTCTAACGATGAGGACCATGATCCTCAAGCAGATGAGCTTCGCGAAACCTCGCTTGTCACCTTGGAGGCTCTGATCAGCTCCTGCAACCAGCAACTCCAGCCATACCTTGTTAACACCACAAATGCCGCCCTTCGATCCCTGAAGTACGACCCCAATGTTGCAGAGGTTGAAGATGATGAGGAAATGGGTGGAATTGAGGATGACGGAAGTGAAGATGACGCGACTGAAGACCCAGACCTCGAAGACGATGAATTTGAAGACTTTGAAGAAGAGGGTGGATATAGTGACGTTGATGACATGAGCTGGAAGGTCCGTCGATGCGCTGCGAAGTTACTTTACACTTTGATTTCG
Source organism: Mycosphaerella populi pn0402 (assembly GCA_002153405.1). NCBI lineage: Eukaryota > Fungi > Ascomycota > Dothideomycetes > Mycosphaerellales > Mycosphaerellaceae > Mycosphaerella > Mycosphaerella populi. The sequence continues at coordinate 116,913 of KZ119521.1, forward strand.
ACCTACGGTCGTAGTCGTGCTCTGGACGACGCTACTCTGTACCAGCAGGTTGCTCCTGCCCTTATCTCTCGCATCAGCCGCGAACGCGAGGACAGCGTGAAGCTTGAAGTAGTGCACACACTCACTGCTCTGGTTCGCAAAACGAGTGAAGGCACAGGTCTTATATCTTCGAATGGCGTTTTTGAGGGTCTCGCAGGGTCCAAAAACTCTCGCAAGCGTAGACGCCAGGACAGCGATGCGAGCATGGTTGACTTTGAACCAAGCGCGGGAGCTTCAACAGCTATCGATTCCCCAGTTGTCCCTTCCTCCCCACAGACCGGTCCCCAGGCAGACCTCGCGCGTTCTGTTCCCCTCGTGGTACAGAGCCTTGTCAAGGCATGGAAGCAAGCCTCAATGCCTCTGCGACAGGCTGCCATTGCCATACTCAAGAGCCTCTCTTTAGTTCGTTATGGCGGATTGGCAGACCACCTTCAGCAAATTGAAAACCTGATTGCTGATGCTCTCAAAACATCGTCTCTCTCTGGGAGTCTAGCAGCGCACTCTGGTGCTGCCGTCAGCGCTGGAACACTCCAGATCGAAACTCTCAATCTTATCTCTACGATTGCCGGCACCCACCTCTCGGATGCCTTGCTCCCTTTTTTGATTGCCTTGATTCCAGGGGTGGTGGCATCAGTCAATGAACGAAATTACAAGGTCAGCAGTGAAGCATTGGGCACAGTTGAGCAAATCGTTAAAGCTCTGACACCCCCACGCGTCTCTGCCAACGCGCCTGAAGTAGCTTCCCAGCTAGAGAAGCTTTATGATGTGGTCCATGCTCGTATCACTGACACCAGTGCCGATCTTGAGGTTCGGCAGCGAGCTATCCATGTCTTCGGTGTGCTCTTGGCACGCACCTCCGGCGAGCGTGGTGCCGACTACCTCCCCATCGACCGTCGTACAAAGGGACTTGCCATTCTGGTTGACCGCGTTAAGAATGAGACCACTCGTCTTGCAGCCGTACGCGCAATTGACGATGTCGTGGTTCTGGCGATCCGCACCGAGGATGTGAGCAGCGAATGGGTCAACGCTGTTACGGTCGAGCTAGGATCCAACCTGCGCAAGGCCGACCGAGCACTTCGAGGGTCCTGCCTTGAAGCCTTGCGTAGCGTTGCTATGAATTCCGCCGTCAGAACCCAGCTTACACCAGGAACTATGAGCAAGCTGGAGAATGATCTCTTGCCCCTCCTGCAGGCCCCAGATTTCCATCTTCTCACCCCTACTCTCATTATCATTGCCAAGCTGGTTCCAGGAAATTCTGAAACACTTGTCAACGAAAGCATGATTACTGCGATTTGCTCCATTGTTCGCCAATCGCTCGTTGGCACCGTCTTGAAGGCCTTGCTTCTGCTCGTGAAGGTCATTGGTGATGAAGGTGTTGGCAAGGGGCTAATGCAAAGTCTTTTGCAAAATGTTGGCATCACAGGAGATGCTTCTGTTGTCGGCAGAGCCATTGGCACACTTCTGGTTCACGGAGGCCCCAACCTGGGTGTGACGCAAGACAACTTCTCTGATGAACTTCGCACTGCAAAGGATGATAGCCGCAAATGCCTAGCCTTGGCTATTCTAGGTGAGATAGGGCTGCGAATGGGTGCCGGGTGCTCTCTCTCGCCCAGCGTTTTCATTGAGCATTTCAACTCGTCGTCCGATCATGTTCGCCTAGCAGCTGCCACAGCTCTTGGTAATGCTGCCGCCGGTAGTGTCAAAGAATACCTCCCAAGAATCCTCGACGGACTGACTGCATCGAACAGCCAGAGCTACTTGCTTCTCCATTCGGTCCGGGAACTTCTACAGCACTCCGAGGTCCGCCCAGAGCTCGCCCCCTCTGCGCTCAAACTTTGGCAGGCGCTTCTCGCTGTCTCGGAGGAGGAAGACAACAAGGCTGTTGGTGCCGAGTGTATAGGTCGACTTGCCCTAATTGATCCGGCGGCCTACATCCCACACTTCCAGGAGTACCTGAATAGCCCGAGCCCTGTCATTCGGGGAGTTGTCATTTCGGCATTCCGCTACACCTTGGCTGACACAAGCGATGCTTACAATGATGTTCTGCGCCCGTTGGTGGTGCCCCTTCTTAGCAGCATGCTTGGTGAAAAGGACCTTGGCAATCATCGTCTAGCCTTAACCACACTCAATTCCGCCATGCACAACAAGATGGATCTTCTTATACCATCCCTCGGCGAACTGCTCCCAGCTGTCTTCGGAGACACTCACATCAAGCCGGAACTTATTCGAGAAGTCCAGATGGGTCCATTCAAACACAAAGTCGATGATGGGCTTGACTTGCGAAAGGTAAAATCAATCCCATATCTTGTTATCGATTAATGTGCATTTCTAACCTCTGGACAGAGCGCTTACGAAACTCTCTACGCATCATTGGACACTTCGTTCTCACGGACTCACACTTCCGAGCTGTTCGACCGCATAGTTGCTGGTGTGGATGATGAACAAGATATTCGCGCCGTGAGCAACCTCATGACCTCCAAACTCATTACCATTGCCCCCGAGGAGACTGAACGCCGCCTCGACGCGCTATCAGAATGCTACACGAAGGTCCTATCATTCAAGCCGAAAGAAAATGCGGTCAAGCAGGAACTTGAAAAGGCGCAAGAAGCGTCTTTGGGTATCCTGAAGATCACCAAGGAATTGAGCAAAGCGTTCCCGGGCGCAGAGGCATCAACCGATCTACACAAGTGGAAGGGATACATGGAGTATGTGCGGAAGACCTTCGCTGTGCAATGGCAGGGTCTTGAGACCGAGCCTTGATTTTCGGACCAGCGAGTCGGGATCTTGCATGATTTCGGACTAACCACAGTGCGCAAAGCTGTTGCCTGCAAAAGGGGATCACCTTAGATGGAAATTTACTATTACGAACGAATGAATAACGATGCGGAATCTTCTGCTCCACTTTTATAGTCCCGTGAAAGACAAAAAAAAAAACAAAAAAACAAAGGCATAGACTTTGAGAATCTCGCTGCCTGGTACGTAGAACACCTACCACAGCAGATAGTACGGCTAGTTCCATCCCATGAAATTGGAGAAAAGAAACAACTCAAGCTTTACCCACCCCTGTATGCGGGGACCTCGCAGCCAGATGAAGATTAGGCGTGCAGCGTTGAGAAATTTAAGCATTTCATTGAGGGCTGTCGTAAGCATGTTAATCCAACAGCATCATCCCACTTGAGCTAGCCCCAGGACTGGGGCCCAACCTCGCAAGGATCGTCGATGCAGTGCTAGATCGGAAGGACCCTGATCCGACGAGGGTCCTAATTACAGGGGTCGGTCCTAACCGGTTGTACCTCTACGTGTACTAATTATATACAAAGACGGGGAACCAGCAGGGTCCCGCGGACGCCGATCCCGGGGCTGTCACAGTGATTGTGCAATCACCGTAAGCAATTCCGCGATCATAGTGAGTCAGCGGGTCGGGCAGCAAGATCCCGAAACTGAAGGATCACTAGAATTGGGCAGTGGGCGATTCGTACTTTGGCAGATTCTTCGGGTGGCCCCAAGTTCCGGGGCCGGTGTATTGATTTCGACTAGAATCGAGAATTTTTCTCCACTTGGGCATAATTGGGTATGTGATCTCGTGGTGGAGGGGGTGGGTTTTTAGGGGGGTTGAATTTTCTATCCGGGACTCCCGTATTAGTGGTATGGAAGCCATGCGGGAAAAGGGGGCTGTGACAGCAGGGCCAATGGCTGGGGAGCAATTAGGGCCAGCTGAGTGTAGCTAAGTGTAGCTGGGCGGATTTCTTTACCAGCGTTTGGCCCAGGCACCAACACGAGAGCCTCATGCCCGGGAGGATCGTCGAAGCGAGGTGTTCTGATTGGCTGGGTGTGGGCTTCCCGAAGGATATCTCTCATGCGCGGTGAGACCCGGGACTTTGACGTGATTTTCAGGGTCCAGGCTGAGTCTGAGTCTGACAGTGAAAAGCGCCAGGATGCCTGTGAAATAGGGGTTCGTAAGGGGAATACACGATATGGAGGGCTGTTTACGAATACGGCCAACTTGCACCACGATATAACCCGGATCTTCCGTAGTGACAATGAAACATGTGGGAGTCCAAAGCAAAGCCAAGCTCCAAGGCGGGGCCACTAGTGCCCGGAAGGGTTAGCTCAGGGTCACTGGCGTGGATCTGGGAGCCGCTGATTGGCTGGTTCGGGCATACCGCCCCGATAGAGTGGACGCTCCAAAGAGGAAAAAGGCCCTGTGAGCCTTTTATTATTAGATTCTCCAATCGATGGGAGTAGTACGAACCTCGTACCCTTGACTTTTTGGAGCCACGCTCCCTATTCCTCTTATTCCCCTCCCCTCCTATTCTCGGCTGGCATCATCCCCCACCGTCAATGTGAATGAGGACATGGCCTGTCCCTGCCTTGACATACTACATCGAAGGGACTCTTCTGTTACATCATGAAGTTCTTCACCCGCCAGAGCTGCGCCGGCGCTGCCCGCATTCTTCTTTCGCCCAGTTCGTGGTTTGATCTGTACTGGCCAGCCTCACGCAAGTATTGGTTCTCACTGTTGTTTATCGGCGTGGCCAGCGCCAAGATCCTCCACATCTACTCCCATGCCACCTCGCTGAGCGTGGGGCGTTTCCTCTTATGGGGCCCGACTTTCTTTCTTAAAGATACTGTGTGTATACTTATTGGTTTGGCGCTTTGTCAAGACTTTAAGCGGAGATGGATCCGCGCGCTGGTCGCCATCGAGACAATCATAGCTAGGTAAGTATCTTGCGGGAGGAGAAGGGCTGCCTATAGAACTAATGCGGGATTTTGCTCCAGCTTAATCATTTCCGGCCTCGCTGCAGCAAATATATCCTTCTACGCTCAGACTGGTGCCGAGATTCACTGGCGACAAGCCCACTCCTTCCATCGCGATGCTGCCTCCGTCAAAACTTTATTGACTGGTTTGACTGGAGTGATCATCGGCGAAATCGTCTTCAGTGCTGCGGCCTACTTTACTACACCCTATCTGTTCGATTATGTGAACAATGGAGTCTACGCCCTCCTCATGGCAGTTGCACCTATCTTGAGCAAATGGTGGAAGCCTCGGGTACCCAAGTCGGAAAACTCATCATACGAGCAGGTTGCTATTGATGATTGGGACGAGGAGAGCAATGGCTCCAGCCGAAATCAAGCACGAGAACAACCCGCCCAGTCTTATTCCCAGAGAAAACGCCCCTCCATTGTATTCCGTATTATTGCGGCTTCGGTGATTGCATACATCCTTGTACTCCGCTGCGTGCGACCATCTGATACTGCCTACACCTTCCTTTCGCAGACGGTGGCCCTAACTCCATTTGAAAACCCACCAGGCCGCAGCAAATCATCATCATTCAATTTACCCCAAACCTCCGGCGATTACAGCTGGCTGTATAACCACACAGCACTCGGCCCAAGCCCCAAATATGACTGGCTCCCAGTTCAGAAGCTCCCAGGGTTCCGGGATTGGTACCACAATGTCAACAAAACAACACCGGAGCATTACGATCCAAAACTCAATCCACTACACATCTCTAACCGTGAGAGCGACATCATCGAGCCCTTGCGCGACAGCCTCAAGAATGGCGACGTCAAGATCAAACATGTTTTCCTACTCAAGCTCGAAAGCACTCGCGCAGATGTGTTTCCGGTCAAGAAAGAATCACACCTCGGAGATATTATCAAGGAATCTTACTCTGGCCAAATCCCAGAGGATGTAGAAGCAAGGCTTGCCAATTTGACTCGGAACGCGGAGTGGTTTACTGGGGTTCAGTCAGGCTTTGGTCAGTCAGAAGACCCTGTCAAGCCCCGCGGGGGCATCTACGCGTCGGACGCACACACTGGTGGTACATTCACCTTGAAGAGCATCCTCAGCAGCGTCTGTGGCATTGCCCCTCTCGTCGCGGATTTCAATCGTGAATACCTCCATCACATTTACCAACCTTGCCTGCCGCATATTCTCGATCTACTGAACAACCTTCCCCACGACAAGTTTACGAAGAAGGATGACGAGAAGGAAATACCGAAAGATCCCGAAGACTTCACAACCTGGCCATGGTACTCGACTCTAATGCAGAGCATCACGGATAACTACGACAACCAGAATCATCTCACCCCTGCACTAGGGTTCGGCGACAAGATCACCGATAGGAAAATCACAAAGGACTGGAAGGGCAAGCCCAATGCACCCGAGCCTTACAATTTCTGGGGATACCCGGAGCATTACTTGCGCGAATATTTTGTAGAGGCTCTGTCTCGGGCTGAACAGAAGAAAGAACGTGTTTTTATTGCGCATCTCACAGGCCAGACTCATCACCCGTGGGATATGCCCGTCGGTGAGGAATACGAGGACATGATAGCCCCTGGGTTTAACGTTTTTGGTATGAACCATAAGGTCAACCGCTATTTGAACACGATTGGTGTCGCAGACAAGTGGCTTGGAGAGATCATGGAGGTTTTGGACGAGGCCAAGGTTGCCGATGAGACCTTGGTAGTGATTGTTGGTGACCAGTAAGTTTCCATTTGCGACCTTGCCTTCACGAGTAACAAAAACTAACCCAGCTAAAGTGGTCTTTCGGTCGTCGAAGACGGAGGTGTCACCCCTTGTGATAACCCCCATGTGTCGAACTTCCACGTCCCACTTGTCTTCTCTCACCCCAAGTTACCCCCAATCAAACTCGATGGTCGGGTTACTTCTTTGCAAATTCTCCCTACCATTCTCGATCTGTTAGTTGAATCGGGTTCGCTAGACAAAACAGCCACCCACGTCATAACCGATCTACTGCCTTTATACGAAGGCCAGTCAATGATCCGAGATCTTGTTCCCGAAAAGGACGGTTTACTCGACTGGCAGTTCACTGTCATGAACACTGGAGCTACATGGCTCTCTCTGCGATCTGCACCCAAGCCATATCGTCTCGTCATCCCTCTTATTCCTGACGTTGAATGGCGTTTCACTGATGTCAGCACCGACCCTTATGAGCAGCACAGCTTACAATCTTTCAACATTCTCCCCCTCTTCGATGAGGTCGAGAAAGTACATGGTGCTGAGGCTCTCCAGTGGATGAAAGACGCCGCCCACGTTGCTCAGTGGTGGGTGGCGGAGAACTGGCGACGCTACGAATACGACCCCAATCTTTAATCTGCTTGACGCGTTATTGGCTCTTTCTATTTGACATACATATTAGGTCTTGTTTCTTCCTACTTGACGCCGGCGTTCTAGGGGAGGATGGAGCATATATTGCATATTACCGAGGATTCCCTTTTCTATCTTCTGTGCACACTTTTGTACAACAAAAATATTACCCGAACGGAACATGAGAATACAACTGCATGCTATCAACATCAATATCCACATTATAACCAGTAGAATCTCTAATCCTTAAAGCACACAATCTCGGCACTCGGAATCGAAATCCACGCATCAACATCTTCCTGCCACTCCTTCCACGCTCTAGAAATCCTCTCCAAATCCTCCTGTGTAGCAATCTTCCCATCAAAAGCCGTCGTCGCAAAAGCCGACTTCAAGGCCCTCTCCTGCCACGACTCTCCCCACCACTTAACCTCGTCCGGCGTGGTATAAACCCACGACGAAACAGTCGACTTAAAATCCCTAAACCCAGCCTTTCTGGCCCAAGAATGCAACATCCGCCCCGCATTCGGCTCCGCCCCATTATGCCTCGCCCCGCGCTGATAAACATCCATCCACTCCTCCAACCCCTTAACCTCTGGAAACCACGCAAAAGTCCCATAATCCGCCTCCCGCGCCGCAACAACACCCCCCTTCTTCACAACCCGCTTCATCTCGCCCAGCATCCCTACCGGATCACCCACATGCTGCAGCACCTGGTGGCAGAAGACCACGTCGAAGGACTCGTCCGCGTACGCGAGCCCGTTAGCATCCCCGGCCACAAAATCGACGTTCGTGACGCCCCGCTCGGTGGCGAGGGCTCGGCCTTTAGAGAGGACGTCGGCTACGCGCTCGAGGCCTGTGACGTGGCCCTCTGGGACGTAGGTGGCTAGGTCGACGGTGATTGTGCCGGGGCCGCAGCCTATATCGAGGATTTTCATATCCGGCTTAAGATAAGGTACTAAGAAGGATGCTGAGTTTGCGACTGTCCGCCAGCCGTGTGAGCGGAGGACTGAATCATGATGGCCGTGGGTATAGACGGCTGATTCGGTTTTGGCTGCCATTTCTTTTTTTGGTGGTCTGGGGAGTTTGAGGGGGGTTGGGATCTGGTTTTGTAGAAAGCTTTGTTGTGTTTGTAGGTGATGTTATTTGCTTGGAAAAATTGTTTTCTTTGCTTGTGGTGTTGATGGCGTTGCTCGTTGCTGGTTTATATAGCTTTCGTAGCTTTCATGATGTCTAGAAACGATTGTAGTTCGATGGCCGATATCGGGGGCGAGCTACATCATGCTAAGTCGGTGGATGGTCTGGCGGTGATTCATATTAAACATCTCAGCTTTTATTGGTTAGTGAGAATGCGGGGCTGGGCGCCCTTCGAGCATTCCCAAGGCACGATCAGCAGCTATAATGCTTGTGTTTGTTGTGAAGCTCTCTTCGGATGTGCCTTGACTTGCAGAGCATCTAATCAACTTCCAGCTAGTAATCGTAGCCCTGACATCAAAGATATTGTATTGTGCTATATGCTTGCATAGCGATATACCAAGGCAAAAACTGAAGAATCATCTTGATGAATCTCCTTATGCCCTAGCCTTTGGAGTCACAGGTTTGTCAGTCTCCAAAATGATCAATGTCCTTTCTATACTTGCCTGGGCCGATATCGGTCTCCACATCTCAAATCCAGATCCACTATGGAGAACAATATGTTGTCTCGCACAGCAGATGAATGCAGTCCTTGAAATCCGCGTCAGAAAAGATTCCTTCAATGAGTCTAAAAAAGGAGATATGCGCCTCCATTTGTACCTTGCCGATACCGGACTCCACGCCCCAGAAAAGAGTGATTACTGACAAGAGGCTCCATTAATAGGATTCTGATCTCGGATCAGTTGAGTTTCTGACAATTATTTGCTGATTTTAAATAATCTATTGCGTGGAGGGCATTTAATACAAAAGATTTACGCCGAGAACGAAACACAAACTCGGCATCAATTATACTCATTCATTCTCGATGAACTCGCATATCCTCCTAGCACAGAACTCGAGATCTGGGTTGGTGGTTGCTCCCTCGAGACCTCCACAGCTTCAGCAATGGCTGTCTTAAGTCTTTCAATAGCGGCATCGCTGATCTGATGATGCAAAGAGATTCGCTCGTCCTGTAGCTTCACATCGTGTTTCTTGCATAAATCCAGTAACACTGCCATGTTAACCCCCGACTTCTCTGCGTCGATAAAGAAGAAGTTCGTGTCCACCGGGATCTGAGGGACAACACCTAGCCTAGCCAGATCCTTCTCCAGCTTCTTAGCTTTCTGATGCGTCACCTCCATCGTGGGCCAAACTTCTTTCAGCGCAACCAAAGCCGCAGAAGTCAGAACCCCAGCCTGTCGGATCCCACCCCCTTGCTGCTTCCGTAGCCATCTTGCTTGTTTAATATTTGTCTTGGTACCCGCCAACACACCACCGACCGGGCATCCTAGGCCCTTGGAGACACACATGGAGACAGTATCAAAATGCTGACAATAATCACTCATAGCCAAGCCCGTCGCGGCACTAGCATTCCACAAACGAGCCCCATCGCAATGAACCTTAATATCATGAGCCCGTGCAAACTCGGAGATCTTCCTAATTTCATCCAGCGGTGTCAATACCCCTCCTATCGTGAGTTCCAGAGAAATGACCTTCGTCGGCGCAGTATGAATATCATCACCCAGAACAACCCACTTCTTCACATCGTCCAGCGTCATATAGATACCATTCGCAGGATGCACGGGCGTAACCATAGCCTGAGATAATACAGCAAGCCCGCACCCCTCCTCGGCATAAACATGCGCCCGATAGTCGCAGAGCACAGAATGCGGCGGCTGAGTCAAGTTCACGCGAACTCCAATCTGGTTGCCCATAGTGCCGGACAACATGAAGATCGCGTCTTCCATGCCTGTTATACGAGCGATCTCATTCTGGAACTCGATCGTCGTGATGTCTTCTTGATACACATCGTCGCCGAAGGTGGCGTTTGCCATTGCCTCCAGCATTGCTGGGGTGGGTGTCGTGAAGGTGTCGCTGCGGAATTCATTGGCTGATCGAGATGTCTCTGGGCCTGCCATTCTGATGACTATGCGGCTTTCTACCTAGGTAGTGTTATTGGTTTGAAAGAAGAGCGTACCCAGGTAGAGATATGTCTTTAACATACGGGGCTTTGAGGGTTGAGGTGTTACGTTATGCGTTGCGGGGACAGCCCCCACATATGAACAATTCGAGGTGCACAATGGCGCTTGTATCCGTGACACTTTCTCGCTCATCTCGCACTGAAGGTGGAATCGATCTTGAATTTTAAGACTACGGTAAATACCCGTGGTCTATATATTATGGATATGGACAAATATTTCACTATGTAGGATTGGGGATTTTCCCGGGATATTGTCGTAGCGTCCGTTGTCCTCCAAGTTTTTTGTTAAAATTGGACATCTCGGTATTAGCTATTGCTGCTTGTTCTTGATTCTATTCATTTCCTTCATATTGTTTTCTTCAAGTATGAGATGGCCGATATTTAAATCATTTGCAAGCATAACTCATCTCTATAATATCTTCTCACATGCGTCTATAGACAGAGGCGGAGGAGTATCCATGAATGCACCCCATTTCATTGGCATTTGGACGTACCTCGTAGATTTTCATCAGATATCCTACCATATAGATGGTAAGTTTCCCTTTGAGAGACGGTCTAGTCTCTCTTGCGTAAGCTGGAAGCACTCTGGTAGACCAGTATCACTCCAGCTGTCTCCGAGAATCAGCTTGACGACACCAGGTGCACATGTAAAGATACGCGCCATTCCTGTCCGCAGTCAATTATCTAGTCTAGGATGATTTTCTCGAATTGGAAGCTCACCATGTCCATTAAATCCAGCACAAATGTACTGTCCGGGCAATGACTCAATTGGACCCACAAGAGGGACAGAGTCAGGAGTCATCGCAATAATCCCGGTCCATGAGTGACTTGAACCTTCACCATGAGAAGCAGGCTGCGAATGAAACTTGGGAAATATTTGACCAAAATTTCGCAATGCATCTTCTTCAATTTCTTTATTGTAACCACTATCATTTGTACTGAAGCGACCAGCCAGAGTCTCTGGGCTCAAGGTCGGATTAGATCTTGAGACTCCCAGGATAAGCGTACCATCCCCTTTGCGCTGGATCAAAGAGTAGAAGTGATAAAGACTATAGCGCAATGAGAAGGTAGTCTGAAGCGCGCCTTGAGCAGCAAAAGCAGGACTTGGAACTAGGGCGTGTGCCTGAGCCCGATTCGGTGTTATAACTGATTCCAGCTGATTCAGTAGAAGAGCTGCATGAGCATTGGTACAGTGAATAACTTTCTCAGCAGTGGCAATGCCGCGGGGTGTGTGTACATCCCAGAGACCTGGCTGTGTGCCATTTGCTTTGACTTCTTTCGCTGGACAAAATGTGAACAGCTGAGTGCCTCGCTGCACCACGGACTCCAATAGAAAATGCGCAAGTTTTGCAGGGTGGCTAGAGCCTCCTGGCCATTCATACGCTGCGATAGCACCTGGAACCTTTGTTCGAGCCTGTGCCTCGTCTCCTTCGAAGAATTTGATATGTGAGACATCACCGCCTGCATTTCTGTATGCTTCGAGGCTTTCAGCTTCGTATTTGGCAAATTCGGGCGTCATGCAGACATCGAATGTCGAGGTTAGGTTAAAATCACACGGCACATCGTGTTTTTTCACAAACTCATCAACTTTCTCCAAGACCAGTCGTTCATTAGCGACTATCTTGAGAGCTTGTTCCGGTCCATGCACCTTGGCGTAGGCACTAAATCCTCGAAATGCATCTAATGCAAAGTTAGCTAATTATACTCTGCTCAAAATCTTTTGTAGATGTACCTGGTCGAACATGGCCAGCGTTGCGCGAGCTTGCGCCGCTGGCTGCTTCACGCGCCTCTAAGATAACCACATCTTCTCCTTTCACACCAGATTCTAGTAATTGGAAGGCATTCAGGCCTCCAGAGATGCCAGATCCGATAATCACGTATTTTGCTTTTGAGGGAACTAACTGATCGCGATTCGCAAACAGATACGGAAACGCCCGTGTGGTCTGTTGCCAGTAGCTCAGACAGGGGGCATCCCTTGGTAGACTGTTGCTAGAATCCGCAGACATATGGAGAATACTAAAGCGACAGGTCACAGAGATTTTATCTAATTTTGCCAGCCTCAGCAAGTATATATCTCAATCTCGGAAGTTTCCAAAGGTTTGTCACGATGATCGGGGCTGTTGCGGGGAAGAAGAGCCAGCTTTCTTATCGCCCGCAAGTCCACTTTTCCCCCTTGTGGACCTATTGAATGACAGAGCAAGTGGTCACTAGTCTCAAAAAGAATAGGCTCTTCTCTTAAGACCCAACAGCGTGAACCTAGTGCCCGTCTAGCGCCTGGTTGCGTCGCACTGTAACGGGAATCGCCTATCTGCAGATGCTTGGCACGGGGGCAACCCCTTCGCTTCGACCTTCTTTTGGCTCCAGACGCCAGCCAAAGCCCAGAAAAGAGGGGTATCTGAGCTTGAAGCTTGTCTGTTCTTGCCCCAGATATCGGAGCTGGGCCGAGGTTACTTTGGCCATGGAATGCTGGGATTGGCGCTTTGGGTTATCACGCGGACGTTGCAGCTGCTGCTTAGATCTGCACTACCTCTCCCCACAGATAGCGGGGGATCCTGGTTCGAGGCCGGCGGAAATTCGGCTGTCCTTATCTTGCATTCATTTAGTACTTAGAAATCTGAGGGGCGCTCTCTAGGATTTCGGTTTTTGTTTCGTCTTTCCTTCCCTGCCGCGGTCACTATGGTCTCCTGGGATTTCTTTCGCCGCAATGCGTCCACGAATGAGTTCAGCGCGGCCCCTGAGCGATCTTCAGATGAGAAAGCGCTTGTTAGGCGACTAGACATCTTTCTTTTGAGCTTTGGTTGTCTGTCTCAAGGTAGGCTCGAAGTGGACCTTGTGCTCGATAAATATGAGTTAACCTGTGGGCACTAGTGATTAAATACCTTGACCAGCAGAACATTAACAATGCTTATGTCTCCGGGATGCAAGAAGATTTAAATCTCTATGGAAATGAACTGAATCTGTAAGACTCAAGGTGAAGGTACGCATAACATAGCTAATGTGCACTAGTTTCACTACCTATTTCAACGCCGCATACTGTGTTATGCTTATTCCTTCGCAAATCATCCTCACATACGTTCGGCCAAGCTACTGGCTCCCCGGATTAGAGCTACTTTGGGGCCTCCTTACTGGACTAGTTGCTATTACTACGAATGCAAAGCAGATCTATGTACTGCGGGTGTTTCTCGGGCTTTGTGAGAGTAGTGCGTGGCCCGGAATGATGACCCTATTCAGTGAGTCTCGGAAATATATTTTGAAAGATTTCCTAAGATTGGCACGAACTAATAATATACAGTGTATTGGTACACCCCCACTGAGCTTGCTAAACGCATGGGATTCTATCATTCGTGCCAAGCAGTTGGCCAAATGATGTCTGGTGCGCTACAAGCTGCTATCTCGAGCACCTTGAACGGACACGGGGGGCTTGCAGGGTGGAGATGGCTTTTTGTGATAAACGGGGTTATCACGGTAGTTTGGGGATTTGCTGGATTTTTCATGATTCCAGATGTCCCTAACAAGCCTAACCCGAGAGCCATCTGGTTCAAAAAAGTCCATGCCGAGTTATCTCTTGAGAGATTGGCACGACACGGGCGTGCAGAACCCAAAAAAATGACATGGGGAGCAGCCAAGCGCGCCTTTTCCGGCTGGGTCTGCTACTTCATTGCGGTGTTATACATTGCGACCGTCCTGGGAACCTATGGATACGTATACTTCAACTTGTTCCTCAAGTCACTCAAGAACCCGGATGGTAGCAGACGCTGGAGTACTGCAGAAGTCAACGCAATTCCCATCGGCGGCTCGGCGATCAATGTCGTCTTCGTGTGGATCTGGGCTTTGCTATCTGATTTCATGCAGACACGATGGACTCTGATTGTTTTGCAAGGTGTCATTGCCATCATTCCTTGCATTATCATGAGCGCATGGACTGCGAACCCAACGTCCGTTCCCTTGACGGGCGCGTACGCAGCATACTTTATTTCATTCATTCCCTTGGGTACCGCGCCTCTAATCATGGCTTGGCTTGCGGATCTTATCCCCCAAGATCCTGAAGTGCGCTCTCTTGTGGTCGGAGTTTCTGTTGCAGGATACTACGCTATCTCGGCTTGGTCACAGGTTCTGGTCTGGCCTGCCTCTCAGGCTCCTTACTACCGCTACGGTTGGCAGTCTGCCCTGGCGCTGCTTGTTCTTGTGATAATCATGACTTGCACTTTACGATACATTGATGTGCGGTATTTCCTGCCAAAGCGCATCCAGTTCCAGGCCACATTGAATGGCCAAGATATTAATGCACCCAAGGATGATCTACTTGAGAATACCGGTGTAGATGGAGATGGACAGGGCAAGTCAGCCCCCGACCGGAAGTTTGCAGGCTCCTCATCTGCTAGAGAGGTTTAATCGAATAAGTATGATTTCATGTGATAAAGAATTATGATTGATCAATCAAGTAACGATGAGCTATCTCATCATAAGACGAATATAAACATTATTGTAGCCAAAGAGCCTTTGAGCGGTAACGCAGTGGCGGTCCCAGGAAGCATCTTATTAACACCACTGTTGATTATCAATCAATACCTTAGTAGTAGATGGGGTTTTCAGGGTCAGTAAAGTCAAAAATGACGGCAGAGTGTGGCTTAGCACCTCCACGGTTGGCAAATTCATTGGGGAAATTGATGAAGCGGTTGAAGGAAAGGCTTCCGTCGTCATTAATGTCAATGTACTGAGCCTTGAAATCAGCAGGTGTGTTGATGATCCCAATTTCACCAGTCTGGACAAAGTAATCGGTGACAACCACGTGCTTCTGGTCAGGAGTGATCTTGATGTAATGGGGCCCAATGATAGGATGCACCTCATCAGGGTCATCAAGACGCTTCACGTTGTTCAGGTCACTGATGTCAAGGGCAGCAATGTGGTTGGCAGTGGTCAGAGTCAAGTAGATGAAACGTCCATCTTGGCTGATGTCGGTGCTGTTGTAACACGTCGTTAATACTGTCCAACTAATTGGGGAGCGAAAAAAGCTTACTAGATTGCGATAGTATCCCGAGCTTTGTCACCGAGGTCATAAAGCAGTTCGACAGTACCCTGGTTTCCATCCTTGTCCTTACGTCCGGGGTAGATGATCCAGACCTGGCCGAGGTGAACCGCTGTGGCAAGAGCAGCACCTTCGGGGTTGCCAGGAATGAACTTGACATCTTGAATACCACCACCCTTTAAAGTTATGTCAGTCCATGTCGTTGAAAGAGAGAATCTAGCACAAAGACTACTGAGAAGAAATGAGGACTTACATCAGGAATGGTTAGAGTGTTCAGAATCTTGCGAGAGTCAAGGTCCCAGAGACGCAGAGTGTTGGCGTGACGCACACCAAGACTAGGCTTCAGGATGGTGATCGGCTCAACGAAGTCAGAGGTCAGGATGTACTTTCGCTCCCAGTCAATGGAGAGACCGTGTGGAGAGAACTGCTCTCCGAGGATGTTCAGAAGACCCTCGGCATCCTCAGGCCACTCGTGAATGATGTTGTAGTTCTCATCAGTCTCAATGAGACGACCAGGGGAGGTGCCGACAGCAGAGCCCATGTAGGTGATAAAGAATCCACCTTCGGGCTTGGCGCGAATTTCATCAGCAATGGAAGCGAGAATACCGCGGTCACTCTTGGAGAACTTGGGGCGATAGGGGTCTGTGGTATCGAAATAATAACCGGTGTCCTATACAAGAGTTTGATAAGTACAAGTCTAATATGCTCAATGGAAAGAAAGCATACCTGAGTCTTCAGCAGGGACAGAAGGCCACCACCCCAGATGGTCTTACCATCTAAGGATGGTCCCAAGTGGTGAGGGTCATTGCCACTAGATGGCACATCAGTGACCCAAAGGAGAGTACCGAAGGTGTCCTATTACACAGTTAGCTCCTAGTTATTTAGCTGAAGCAGTATGTAAAGCGTACATCGTCAAGACTGTAGGTGGCAAGGAAATCTGCAGCTTATTAGCATGTCTTCTTTTTTTTTTTTTTTCTAGATTATGGTTGATATAAGTCACATACCCTTGTGGAACTTATCGCCAGATCCAGTTCAGAAGTAACCAATCTTCTTGGGCTTGATATCACTGCTATTGAAGGGAGGACTCTCCAATGGAGGGGTGGGGACCTGAAGAATAGGCAGAGGAGGAGCATTGGTAGTCAGAGGCTCAGTCACTCCAGGAATAAGAGGAATAAGAGGAGGTAAGGACAGAGACTGTCCCAAGGACACCAACGCTGCGGCGCCAATAAGAGAGTACTTCATAGCGAACAATGTTGACCCAGAAGAAACACACTGTAATTGGGAGCTTGAAGATTTAGCGTGAGCACATTTGAGAGAATTTGAGGATTTTGTATGGCTTATATAGATTTATCAAGTCCCAGTCCCTCTACGCCATCATTTCAAATCCCAAGTTTTCTTACGGCTCCTCTCCCCCAACCTATACGACATTTCGTGAATCTGGAGAGAGGGCATCACGCAATTCCAGGTACCAGCAGTAAATTTAGCTAAGCTGTGCCGCAATGGAAAGACGAGATTGATCATACTGATGGCGAATCCAGGAAAATCTGGGCTGATATGCGCTAGAAATGCTTGGATGGGTTCGTACACTGCATGGGTCTGGCAGATTGCCCCGATATCTTGCAGCGCCAAGAGAAAACTATTGGCGAGGCGGGATTCTGGCTGCAGTAGATCAACGATGAACCGGTATTTCATGATCTCTTCGGAGATTACCTTATTGGGAACACTTGAGCATCCAGCAAAATACTTGATATGCGGGGAGATGTTCACGCATGACCCGCGACGTGGTCCACAGCATGTGGGCATAACGGAGTCCCAGGATTGCACGAGCATCTCTATGAGCCTTGCATTTCGTTAAAATATGATATTGTTACCACGACATTCGACTGTGTTGCCTCATACTACAAATTCGATCTCGTTGCTTACGAGGAGCAACATGAATCGAGGAAATACGAGGCCACGGGCCAAGAAATTGTGATGAACCATTGATCAGCCACCAAACCCTAGATGAGATTTTTATGATACTAAGCATCCTCCCAGCGGTCCAAACACGGTCCATAAGCCGTGTTGCGGTGCCTGGTGGCGGTCCCAATGCAGTTTAGACCAGGTCCTTGGATTCTGATAATGATCTACAGCCGCCAATTCAGTTAAGAACGCCAAGACAGCGCAGAGATGCCCAGACCAACCAGAAGAGCGATGGCGAAAGAGCACAAAAACTTAATTTGGGGTTGGGTTGACGGTTTGCGGAGGGAGACCCTTGATCGACCATATGAACTGCCGCTTCCGGGACGAGTTCGCCCGATCAAGACGATTTCGCCAACATGCCAAGGATGTTGTTATACTTGCATCAATGGCATCGTTCACGCTCCTGCCCTGCTTTCAATTCTTGACATACAGGGACTACCTCTTGCCGCTTCAAGCGCCATTCGGGGACTCAGGCCATCGGGATTGCATCATTTCGCCAAGGCGTTCGGGCTTCATCTTCGAGGAAATCGGTCAATTCCCCTCGTGTTGGGCCTTTAGCTTGAGATCGACCCCTGTGTGCGCGATGTTTATTGAGAATTTCGCCATTCACAGCTTTATATCATCATTGTCTGAATATCGAAGAATGTAATTAAAGACAGGTATATATAAACCGCTAGGAATGTGAACGCCAAGGACTATCTTTTGCAATAGGTACTGCCCTCCTATAGTAATTTATCAGTCTTTTACCAGTTTCAAAATGCATCTCCAAAGCCTCTTGGCGTTGGGTGTCTTCTCATCATCGGTCTTGGCGGTTCCCAGTAACCTCAAGCGTGACTCTACCCAGCCAGAGCCAATTAGTGGTGGAAAGGGTGCTCCTATCCTTGGTAAGTCACAAGAAATTCAAACGTACATTACTTTACAGTCGAAGACTCGTGCGATACTAACTATGCTGGACTTTCAGGTGGTACTGATCCTGCCCAGGATGCTGAGAACCCCGACCAGTTCCGTACCAGCAGCACTGACAACGGCTTTGTGCCTAATGTCAAATGGAGTTTCTCTCAATCCCAGACCAAGCTCTTTCCCGGAGGTTGGTCTCGTGAGCAGGTCATCCAAGACCTTCCCCAGAGCCACGATATCGCCGGTGCCCAGCAGCACTTGAAGAAGGGTGCTATCCGTGAATTGCACTGGCACCGCACTGTATGTTTAGTCCCCAGCCTTCCGCTAGTCTTTATTAGAGCTAACAACTATTTATTGCTAGGCTGAATGGGGTTTCGTTTACAACGGCTCTCTTCTCCTCACTGGTGTAGATGAGAATGGGGCTTTCACTACCGACATCCTCGAGACTGGAGACGTCTGGTACTTCCCCAAGGGTGTCGCGCACAACGTCCAGGGCCTGGATGATGAGAACGAGTATCTCCTTGCTTTCGACGATGGTGACTTTGAGAAGATTGGGTATGATCCGTCCCTCTTCAATTAAAGATAGCACTTCATTAACATACATGCAGAACAACCTTCATGGTCACTGACTGGATCACCCACACCCCCAAAGATGTCCTTGCCAAGAACTTCGGTGTCAGCCCTGATGTCTTCAAGGATGTCCCATCCAAGTTCCCATATATCCTGAACGGAACTGTCAGTGCCGACGCTGCCAAGGTCCCAGAGGGACAACTTCAGGGCAACGCCTCATATGTCTTCCACACCAACAAGCACCCCTCTGAGCCCGTCCCCGGACACGGCGGAACTCTGCGCAAGATCGACTCTCGCAACTTCCCCGTCGCCACAACCATCGCTGCTGCCATAGTCGAGCTGGAGCCCAAGGGTCTCCGTGAACTCCACTGGCACCCCAATGTAAGTCCTCCAGCGCCTGCTCTTGAGGATCGAGACTAATATAATGTAGGCTGAGGAGTGGCTCTACTTCCACCAGGGCCAGGCCCGTGCCACTGTCTTCATTGGCAACTCCAATGCCCGCACTTTCGACTTCGTCGCTGGTGATACTGCCGTCTTCCCTGATAACTCTGGCCACTACATTGAGAACACCTCTGAGACTGAGAAGCTAATCTGGGTTGAGCTTTACAAGAGCGACCGTGTCGCTGATATCTCCTTGGCTCAGTGGCTTGCACTCACCCCACCGGATGTTGTCGCCGATGTCCTGAAGGTTGACATTGATGTTGTCAAGCATATCAAGAAGCAGAAGCAAATCTCCGTTGAGGGTAAATAAACAGCCCGGATACAACTTTGGAATAATCTCTAATTAATGATATCGCTGCTCGTGGGTAAGAGTCATCCCATCCTCGAGTCTATGCGGTATCTATTTGATGAGGTGGACTATCTTTTTACAATTCTCTTAACTTCTAATTTATATACCTTTTTGACGAACAAAGTCACACCACCCTATTTTTACTTGTCATTATCTATACAACAATGAGCCTAAACACGCCGTCGTTTAGGGCCGGGCTTAATACATGAACAGAAACATACCTCGTCAAATCGAATGTATATTTCAGCTACTCCGGTTGCTTCGCTGTGGTGATCTCGGATCATACATAGCCTATCGATACGAGTACATCTGCCGCGAGAATATTTCTACGACCAATGTGGAGTCGACCGATTTTCGTTACAGGTGCTCAATATTGATATTCCAATATTAATACACAATATCATAAGTTAGCAGTTGGCAATACAGCGTACCGTAGTCATTCCGTCGGTGACTCCGGCAGTCCTCGCAGTTCCAAGATACCTAAGTACACCCGTCCCCCCAACGCAAAATACAATTCTTAGTAGGGCATTTCAAATGGTATCGACGCAGTAAATTGCAAGAATATAGAATATAATGCGAAATAGTTACATGGCTTTGCCTTATTTTCAAAATCCCTTGCAAATGGAATAATTTACATGCCCATCAGTAAGAACGCCCCCATGCCCAACAGACCAGTCACGAAGATCACAGTCAGGATTCCAGCTCCTGCTTTGTCTCCAGTGGTGATGGCCTTATAAACGGGAAGACTGGCATCCGTATCTCCACCACCAGGCTTAGCACTTGAAGAGCTGTTTCCTCCAGATTTGACGTTAACAGGAACGGCATCCGACTTGAGGAAGTTCAGCATTGCCGCACTGATTACCTCGACACCAGAAATCTGATTTTCCATAGATGCCTGATTGTCATATGCGGTGTAAAATCGACCACCGCATGCGTTTTTGCTTTCACCGGAACATGCTTTAGCAGCGCCCAAAGCAGTGGTCTGGATGTGAGGTAAAATCGTGGCCTTGAGGTCGGGGATGATGAGTGCGATATCCATCAACCACGATATTGTCAGTCCCTTGAAAAGGGGGTCATTCGCATCCTTATAACATTGATCGGAGGCCTCGCAGACTTGATCAGAGATAATACCATTTGTCTTCGCAGTGAAGAACTTTTGGAAAAGAGATGTCATTAGCCCGTTTGTTCTGTCGAGCCAGATTTGGTCTTTCGTCTGAAGAAAATTGGCTGTTAGCATGGTAGAAGAGGTAGCATCTCTGCCAAATGAAAACCAGAGCCACTATCAGACTTACAAAAGCGTACATATAAGCACAGCCCGTCATGAATGTGCCGTAATTGTAGGTCCACTGTGTGTGGTCGGGACCAGTACAATCAGCGACTTTACCGCCAGTTCCCTTGCTAATACTGTCAAAGACAGTCCATGTGGTGTTATCGATCATGCCGGCTGTAGTAGCCCAGTTCCATTCCTTTTCAGCCCAGTCGGCGAAGGATTGTTTCTGGGTATACATGGCGAGACGCGCTGCAAGCATCATAAATCCGCCGTTAGAGACCGCATTCTTCATGACATAGCCTGATTGCGCAATGAATTTCTGCCAGCGGAGGCCACCCTCGCAAATCGTCGTGTCCCATCCTTGTCCATTATCACTGCTCTGATCGTAGAAAACACCCTCGGCAAGAGTGAGCCAGGTATCGCCGGTGGGAGCGTTTGGGAAATTGTATTCTGCCGCTGTCATTGCTGCGATACCCCAGAACATTTGGTCATCGTTTCCCTTTTGATTAGGTTAGGATTGGCGCAGTGCTGGAGAAAGGGGGTTGGGCTTACGATGCCGGTACTCCAGTTGGCGGGCATGTAGCGTCCACTGTTCTGGTCCTGCCATTGCAATCCAATGGTGAGTTCGTCGTTGTATGTAGTGTCGCCGGTGACGTGCCAGTAATTCAATAGGGCCAGGAACAAGGCTGCTCCTTCCCACCAGGACTGGAAATAACCCGGAATCGCCCCTGTCTGGTTGCCGGTATAGTAGGTCATCATATCATAGGTAACGGCGCTGGCGGCTTTTTTGATAGAGTCTATTCATGATTGATGATATCATTAGCCAAGATCCAAGGGTGTGACACTAAAAACGGGTATTTCGAAGATCATTACTCTGGCATACCTTCATCATCGACGTTGATCTCAACCGCTCCGACATGGCTCAGGAACGGCAAGAGGTGCAGGAACACCACGGCAATCTTCCCAGCACATTTTAATTGCATAGT
The DNA here is from genome assembly GCA_002153405.1 of Mycosphaerella populi pn0402. Classification (NCBI taxonomy): domain Eukaryota; kingdom Fungi; phylum Ascomycota; class Dothideomycetes; order Mycosphaerellales; family Mycosphaerellaceae; genus Mycosphaerella; species Mycosphaerella populi. The sequence continues at coordinate 138,718 of KZ119521.1, forward strand.
GCCAGGGATAGCCGCGGAATGCGGGGACTTTCAGCACAGAACGAGGTTGTAGAGGTGGATTGGCGTGGGGAAGGAAGCCCTGGAGGTGCGGAAGTGTTCGAGGTCGCCCAAGTCACGAGAATCGCGGAAGATCCAGTCTTCATGGGCCCTTTTTCCGCCCCACGTCCGCCCCAGTTTCAGCGTTGCACCAGTCATCTACGGGCGCTTGGTAGGCTGAGATTGCGATAATCCCTGCCCTGTCATCTGAAGACGCGTTGCCAATCTGGTCTACTATCCAATTTCTGCAGTGCTACTCATGGCTAACTAGGTACGAAGCGTTGCGCTCTGTTTGCGTGGCGCGAACGCGATAGCAGGCCTGAAGCCGTGGTCCAATAACATCAGTCCCACCCCCTTTGATGAGATAGATGTCTTAGACCCGGCGATTCTCAGGGGTCCAAGGCTCTCGAACACTCTATAATTAGGCGGTGGGCGGTTCAAGCCCATCCTCAAAAACCCCACGCCCTTGCACTGAGGATGGCTAGAATTTGGAAGCCTGGGCCCAAAACGGGAGAGCAGATCATGAAACGTATCACTGGTCTCGAAATAGACAGTGCAGAACCAGCGATAGAATAATCTCGGTGCCTGCCAAGGAGGCCAATCTTCCAACCTGGGAAGGTTGGGACGGAGATCTGCTTACATACACAGGTGCCGAGACCGAGAAAAGCTTGTCCTGGTTTAGGATGATTGTTGTTTCCTTTATACGGCTGGCTCCAGATCTCCATTGTTCCACAATGCGAAACGCCACCTAGGGCGGATTTGCAATCCCTATTATACCGTGCACGGTTACGAACGTTCTCTAGACGAAGGGGAAGACGAGCAACATCCATGGATGTACTCGAAGCGTTTATCAGGGGCACTCCGCACATATTCATCATTTTTCTTTGACCAATATCAGCCTTGGTATCTATCGATTATGCAGGTTGAATGAATAGCTACTTGGGCACTCCGTATTGGTAGTCATCTTCGTCAAGACGTTTTTGCACCTAACATGTTAGCACGGCCAACCAGCCCAGGAGGCCAAGCAGGCTAAGACACGGTTGCCAAGAGACGGACTCTCTTGGATACTCTTGACTATGGTCCAAGCTCATAATAAAGGCCTAGATGCCCCTCTATTCAATTACTTGGCGCGGGGTGATAAAGTCTATATATCAACTTGACGATTTCTGGCCTTCTTGGCGTTTTCCAGCACAGTTGAAAGTTCCGCGTTGATCGCTAGTGCTCCGTTCCAGCCTCCCACCGGAGCCCCTTTTCAAGATCTTTCTATCTTCCTATTGATTTACGTAGCATTGTTCCCAAATGGATTTTTAATGCAATAAGCGAAAAATTTTTCATATAGAAGTTCGTGATTCTTCAGTGAGAAAGAAACAACCCGCTTGCCATATATGCCTACCACATAAACTCTGGCCACTGTATTCCTAAGTTTCTATCAAAACGCCAACGAAGTGGTAGACCAAATATAATCCTACTTGCGCTGAATCATTTTTTAGTCGACTAGCCTTTGCAGCAACTGGGCTACAACAAGCGTTGCATCTTCAAACAATCATTCATTGCGGTCTACCTTTCGTCAGCATCTTTTATTCCGGCAAACTTTCCGTATTGCGTACATTTCAATGGCTTGCGTCCTCGAAGTTCTTTGTGAAACTCGGGCTGCGATCGGTGTATTGTCTCGATGGACTGAAAAAAATGCTTTCCCCAGGGTTTTGGTCAGTTATGTTCATTTGTCGTCATACAGAGCTCACCAGGGCAGCCTTACTTGCTTTCCCGCCAATTCAATTCTGCAAGTCTCTTTATGGCAAAGAGTTCTATCGATACATTTCCAAAACAACCTTCTTATAACGAGCAGACTTGAAAAGTAGAACTTGATAATAGAGTATAGGAGAGAGGCCATTTAACTAGAAAGATCAGCGGTAGCAACAGCTTTTGCCTCCTTCACGGGCCCTAGAGAGCAAAAACACGCTACTTATTATACTTCAATTGAGCCTTGATTATCGGGACTGAGGAATAGAGGTTCTCAACCCAGAAAATGACAGGGCTTAATAGTCGCTCTTGTTCTGTCCCCAGCAAGGGTCTGCATAATTAGCGTCTGGTGTTTATTTCCTAAAATGTAAATTTGTATCCGCATAATTAGCGTCTTGAAGTCCTAATGCAAGAGGCTCGTTGTACTTCGACTCTTATTGGGTCGTGAGGCCCAGGACCCGGTGGGCTGGTTGATTGGGGAAACGGGGGCCGGGCCGCCGGATCCGCGCTGCTGGTGTGATTGGCGCTGAAGCAGGTGCTGTGTTGGCGTGGGATTACGAGATGGGCCTTTGCGATGTAGACAGCGATATAGGATCTATACCTAGGTATTGTTTAAGGCTGATTGTCAAGCCCTTATGGGGGCAAGACAGCGGTTTAAGATATGAATATCTGGTTGTTCTCAGCTGCCTTGCATCTACTTCCAGTTTCTGACGGCAGATCTGCGTTCTGAACCATCTGGCCGAGAAGGTATCTTTTTCCCCGTTTCAAGGTCTGTGATTTACAGGGGACTGGGTCAAACTGGGCATATTAGGGCAAGAAATACGAGGTAGATGAACTGGGGTGTGTATGGAGGTCTGGGATTTCCTTTGACAGACTAATCTAAGCGAGTCGGTTTTGATGATATTGCTCTTCATTCAATGTCAGATACTAGTGGGAGCAAAGTAAAGGTAACTAGACCTAAAAATGGGCTTATCTTCCGTAAGATTAATAGGGCCAATAGCTGTAGATTGAAAGACATTCTAGATGCATCCTGATTCTCTATGGTTCAATTTCCATGTACACGACACATCGTAAGCAAGATAATAATTATCACCGAAAGTCAATCAAAGATAGGATCTAAGCTCCACGTCCGTCATTCGGATAAAGGGACGCTTAGACAGGGCAGTCAAGACGGTAAGAACCGTAAGCCTTGGCACCAGAGAGACATTGTCCGACGGGCCGGTCAACGTGGCCGCCCAGGTGGCAGGTAACGTCCTCGTAGACAGCCACTGATTCATGTTAGTTTGACAGCTCTATGCCATGAAGGACGGGGAAACCTACGCTTGCAGCCAACACCATAGAGAGATTCGAGATTTATGGAGCGCACATTGTCGGACGCAAGGAAAGTCTGGCACTTATTCTGCATATCCTTGAAGACACCGATCTCGCCCTCGTTCAGGGCAGAGCATCCGGGCTCTCCGTAGATGCGAAGCGTAGCAAGGCGAGGGTTGATGTCGGCAGCAACAACACCCATGGCAAGGGCAAGGGTAGCGGTGAAGAGAGTGGTGAACTGCATCTTGATAGATTTTTTGGTGAGGTTGGTTTGGTTTTGGATAGAGTTGGTTGTGTTTGGAGTGCTGTGGATGATGAGGATGTTGAGTAGGGTGGCAGTCAGGTTTATATAGACTGTCTTGTCTGCTATACTTTTCTATTTTAAAGATAAAACCACTAGCTTATTCACACAACAGCTGAAATTGACCGCTCAATCTGAATATAAGGCCAACTGCCTTGCTCCCCGTTTAGCACCGTGGATCCAATAGGACCCAATCCTGTTAGCAATTTTCCAGGTCATGTTTAAGCCCGGTCTAAGGCACCCCGCAAAAGTCTCAAGAATTTGGATCTAGATGAATGCAGATCCAAATGCAGGTCTTACATTCTATCACGGTTGTTATAAATCTGTTGTTTCATCTCTACGGGTTTCGGCCAGACGGCTACTGAGGTAAATGCTTTTCAAGAGCCCAGAAAGTGAGCATCAAAACTCTACATATATTTAGTCCATTGGAATCATATTTAGGATTATACGTAGTCAATGCAAGGCCTGTGGCTGTTTCCGCATCGCTATGGACTAGATAGACCCTTGGCATGCTGACGTGGGGACCATAAGCGCTGTAATAATAACACGACAATCCGTAGTACGAAGGAGTGAACTATTTCATAAGCCAATGCATTGCCCCCGTGGACGTCAAAAATGATTTGCCGAGAGCCGAGACAAATCATAATGCCTCATCCTTCGTGTTCGAACTGCATAATTAGGCAGCCCAGTCTAAAGCCACCCCCACAAAAAAAAAAGCCACATTGGTTCACTTATTGAGACTCACAATTGGAATCTCGAGAGCCAATAGACCCGGTTTTCCCTCAAAAAAGCCCTCTGTATATTTGGAGAATTGATATTACGGAAGAGGCGTACAAAGAGGCGTACGCCAGGTCGGCAAGACGCCTCTACATCTAGGTCACAGAACTGCATGGCTGAGCATGGTGGAATTGGCGCCAAGATCGCCCCTAGCAATCATGCTTATTTTTACTGAATGTCTCAGAGCATGGTTGTTGTATGGGTTTAAACGGGTTATTTCCGCAGTCTAATAGGACGCCTAATGACCCAGTCTGCGGGTCTCGTATTCAGCGCAGCTTGGACCTTAATTAGGATAGTACATGGCTAATGCAGTGAAGACGTACTTAAACGAGTAGAGGAGGACGTTAATAAAAAGGACAGCAATAGACGATGTAAATGCGAACGATCATTATTTTTGACTTGTTGACGGTATGTGGCGCCGAAAAAATGAACCGCTCGTCAGTAAGTACAGCATTACGGAGTCCGGAGTATGGGTTACGTAGATGGAGGTACTTTTCCAGTTCACACGAAGTTATGGGTTACCAAGACCATCCTTTCTGTTGAGACAGACAAGAATGGGTCAGTCAACAACACGGTTTTATAATGCAGAAGAGAATATGTTCCATTCAAATGATAAGGCGCTTGGCGCTATAACCCTCGGGATCAAACACCAGGAATGCGAGCAATGCAGTTGATCAGACACAAACACCAGACAAGTCCTAACTAAGACATATCCTCTCTAAACCATAGAAACGAAAAAAAAACGCCATGCACGCTATCAACAATATAGGTAGAAGAAATGAGTAGATGGCCAAGTTCACTTATCAGCGATAGCCTTTTTGCGAAGAACCCCTAGTTCCTCAAGCTTAGCCCAAGCTTGACCCATGTCAGATGAGTGGTTCCCCAACGATGGCCGGAGCTCTAGGCCATCCAATGTGTGGAGAGAGCCACTTGTGCCGGCGTATAACAGGAGCTCGAGAATTTTTCGGCGAAGCCTTGTCGCCTGGTCGAGGTGTCCAAGGTACTTTTCGTCGGCATGCGGATCCGCTCGGGGGAGTGTGAATGGGTCGTTGATCTCGATATCCGTGTCGGGTTTTGCGCCCTCCTCCCAAGTGACTGCCTGAACGACGTGGTCATTCTGGTTGAGGTCGGCCAGCGCATCAGAGAGATCTCTGCGAGTTTTCTGCTGCTGAGAGACTAACTTCTCTTGTTCTTTGAGGGTCTTCTGGTCATCTTGCTTGCCGCTTCCTGTCAGAGCTGGTGGGTAAAATCCAACAGTCAGAGGGTTGCCGCGGATATCCAACTTCTGGAGAGAGCATGGGCTGTTTCGCCCAGTTCGGCCTAATCGACTAAGGACTTGACAAACACGTCTCATCCTTGACAATCGGTTGCCAACCATCGTCAATCTTGAGAGGCAGTTCATACCAACAAGGGGTTCCACTTCGACGAGAGAGTTGAAGTTCATATTCAAGACCTTCAGGTTGGGGAAGCTGGTCGCAAAATCTCCGGGAAGAGTGGGCAAGGTGCAAGCGGCAATGTCGAGAAGCTGAAGGCGCAGAAGGGAAGAAGTTGGAGAGAGGCACCGAGATGAAAGCTTATTGGATGACATGAACACTTTTCGAATGTCTTTCACCGCGCCGAGGTCAATGTCAAGAGAAATCCTTGCTGTAGAGTCTTCGGACTGAGACTGCTCTCGAATGGAGAGAACTTCCAAGTTGTGGCAATAATTCAGTCCATTTAAACTGAATAATCTATTGTGATCCAGGTATAGAAGGTTAAGAGAGGGGAAATTTTGCAAGTCCAGCTGATCAAGACGATTCTCTGAGATCCTCAGTGCCCGGAGACTGATTAGTGATGACTGAGATTGTAGCTGGGAGATCTGATTGGCGCTAAGATCCAATGTAGCAAGAGCTGGGAGCCACTCAATGTTGCGAACAGAGGTCAAGCAATTATGACTCAAGTCAAGGTCACGTAGACGGGTGCTGAACAAATATTAGCAGGAAAATTATTATAATTAGACATAAAACTTACAGTTCACAGCTCTCAAAATCAACCGTCGTCAACGAATTGTTGCTAAGCTTCAGGCTCAAGAGTCCGTTCAAATCAAGAATCCCGTCAATGCTCCGGATATGGTTATCGTTCGCCTTGAGTTCTCTGAGATGTATTAAGCTTGAGAATCCCTCAAGGGTCTCGATGTCATTTCCAGAGATATCCAAGTATTGCAAGTTGACAAGATGGCCCCAGGCTGTGAGCTCAGAAAGATGATTTCTAGGAATCTTGAGAGTTCTTAAAGTCGTCGGCACGCCAGTCAGGTGGCCAATCTCATTGTCCGTAACATCAAGATCTTCGAGGCGAGGGCAATATTCGCTGAGCTTGTGCAATTGAAGAAGGCCTTTTTGACGGAGTACCAAGCGACGGACATGCTCCCAGTATGGCTCATAAGGCTCAACATCTGTGATGTGTTTGACCAAGTCTTCGTCCGCAAGATGAAATTGTCCATGAATTTGACGCAAGGATGTTGGGTGGGTACGCTCTGCAACATAGCTCACTTCCATATTCATGGATTGCTCAGGATGATCGGGCTGATTGACCGAAAACTCGGCAAGTGGACTCATGTGGAAGCTGTAGCTCGTGTCATGATCTCCGGTCTGTAAAGGAACCAAAGAATGCCCGACTCCAGCTCCTGGGGTTTGCTGGACATCCATCGATTCCCTACGGATGAGATTGTATTCATCCGCACTATCCTCATTCCGTTCATCGATCCTTGATACCGGGCGCCGAAGGAAAGTTTGACCCCCTACGGAAATTTCTCGTCCAGACTGCGAGGAGCCCCGAGAAGAGCTAGTTCCTTGAGTTGATGCTGCAGGGGTCTCGCCTGGATTGCCTGGCTCTTGCACATCTTCAGAAACGTCAGGATCATCCCTATAAGCCACTTGTGAAACCAGAGGGGATGAGAACGAGATTGTTGCAATTCGGTCTTGTTTCCTTGGCTGCGGGCCGGTCTTGATTGGTCTCTCATCATGGTTGTTGGTCTTCTGGAGATTTTCCTCTGTGCTCCATGAAGTTGCCCTCGTTCCAGTTTGCCCAGTAGACGTGTGCGATCCCTTCGATTGTACAGAGCTTTCGTTGGCAGAAGGAGGTCTATCTCCTGTTTGGGGATTGGTATAAGGCTTCCGCTCGGGAGAACCAGCTTCTCCACTCGGCGGTTGATTTGCTGACGAGGCTTTTGGGAGAGACTGAGAACCATTGACCCGCATCATTTCTTGCAGCTCATCGATACTCAGATCGGGAATGTCCTGGAAAGGATCATTTTCATCACCAGGGGATACCTTGGGAACGGAGCTTCGCGAATTCTGTTTAACCCATGAATGTTTGGATCGATCGTACGTGAATCCGTTTACTTCTTCTGGGATGAGATGAGCCACCATATCGGAAGAAAGCATCCCCTTTACTTGGGAATTCTGGGACGAGCCTGTCGGAATCGAATTTATACTGAACCCGGACATTTGAGTATTGATCGTCATGAGATCTTGAGCAATGGTGTCGGCAATGTCGTCCATTGGGCCGCTGGGCTTCCGCTTTCTGTTACCAGGTGCCAGCCTGTCTGGGTTTTTGTCTTCCCGGCTCTTCCCATCTCGCCGTTTTTGCATATTCAGCGACATGGCAGACTCATTGAAATCGGCCTCTTCTCTCTCTTGGTATTGTTTCAAATAATTGAGGATCTGTGGGTTCAGCTGCTTAGGCTCCCGTATCTTGCGCAGGTCTGTTCCTTCACGACTCGGAGGACGAGAGAAAGCCTCTCGACTTGACTCATCGTCATCGTAAGTGAAATCAAGCTCTTCGTTTTCAGGTTCATCGTTGCCAGCTTCGGATTCCTGTACACTGGATAGACCGGCCGCTGTTCTTCCTTTCGCGCGGATCAAATCCATGATCTTGGTCGCCTCATTCAGATAGTCTTGGGTAGTGATAGAGCCTTTCCGTGAAGAATCACTCGTACCAGTAATCTTGACGAGAGGAATGTCACCCTCAAGAGAAAAGGAGTCTGAGTAGTCGAGATTTTCGAAGTTGGATTCCGAATATTTTCTGTTCGGTCCAATCTTCGATTCCTGCGCCAAGCGAATTTGACTAGGAGTAGGGGTCCTTGGCCGTTGCATTGATTGAGAGAGACCCGGGGGAGCGAGGTAGTCGCCATTCTCCAGCTGCACACCGTGCTGCAACAGACTTCTCTGGAGCAAAGACATGCTATCACCATATTTCAATGCAAGTTCACTTGGTTGAAGAGGCGGCATTCCGTCATTTGCTTCTCGAACAATGGTTCGCCGGCGCTTGGGGTTCGGATCTGACGCTTTCTTGGGCACTCTCTTTGTTTCGACAAACGGAATATTTTCCTTATTATGGCCTCTAGAGGAAGACCAAGTTGCATCTCCGCCATTCTTGTGATAGCTCTGGCGCATCCACGCTGAAGGCTTCCTTGTAAAACTGGAGCTTGCAGACCTTGTCTGCTTCACAGACTCTTCTCGTGAGCCCCGGCGAAGAAAGTGCCGACCTGAAGATCTCTTTCGAGATTGTGGGCGGGAATCCGGGTCGTTCATCTCGTCGTAAACCAGTTTATGCTCGTAGGGACTCGTGTCAGAAAAGTCGTACTTATCCAATTCACCATCTCCGAAGCGACTGATTCGGGGCCCTTGGGTATTTCGAGAGGTCGAACGTTCATTTCTTCGGGGGGTAATTTCACTCAGCGGTTCGTGTCGTGCATTCAGGAAACTGCGATTTTCTCCCTTGCGACGCGCTTCTTCCGAGGGCGAAGGAGGATCATCGCCGTCTGATCCATCGTCGAAGGTCTCTTCGAATTGACTCATCCGCCGGAGAAGGCGATTGTTGGTAAATGTATCATGTTCACCGAATAGCTTCAGGGGGCTTCCTGATGGCATAGCTCCAGTTCTTGGGACAGCATCACCAGATGTTGAAGGACGGACGTGGGAGGAAGTAGGTCGAGGGAGTGAGGGGGAGCCGTTGGCTTGAGATCGGCTGAAAAGAGGAGAGCTGCGAGTTTTGGCGTTGGCGAGAGGACCGGGAGGGACGCGATAGGATGGAAAGGGCGAAGGGGAGAATTGTTGGTGGAAAGGACGATTGACTTTTCGGCGGCTGAAGTCCAACGTACCCATGGACAGGTCTTGCGGTAAGGAGTGACTGGTCACATCCAGCAAGCTGTCCTCGTACGGGGAGCTTCCAGGACGGGGGTCGCTGTGATTATAGAAGAGAAAGCTATCACTGGCAGGCGAATCCGGTCGGCTGCTATTCCTGCTATTTTCTACCGACAAGCCCTCCAGTTTGTTTGTGACCTGTTTCAGAGCGGATTTGATTACTTCCGAAGTGCCGTTCCCCTCAATAGTGTTGTTGCGAGTAAACGTGATTGGCGTGATGCCCTCATTGCGAAGGTCTTCCAGTCCGCTAGCGGTGCGAATATCAGTGTCTCCTCCCTGTGACTGTCCCTCTGCGTACATGTCTCCGCGGGGTCGTTTGTCTGCCCAGGGTGCCCGATTGACAGTGCCCAGCGGCGAAAACATGCCAGCACCCGAGTCGTCTGCACCATCGACGCGTTGTGGGTCGCGATTGTCCTGGTGAACCCGGTCTCTCTGCATGCTGCTGTCTTGTCGGGAGGTGGCATCAGTGAAGTCCCAGAGCTGGTCGTCTTGTTTTGCAAACGCGGTCGATTCCTGGGTAACAGACCCAGGTGTCGGTGGCTTAAAAACACTCTCTAGCCCCATGGGCGCAAAAAGATCGCGTTGATCTCCAACTGGGATTTCCCCGCGCACCAGGCGCTTCCGCCACTCGGGGGTACCTGCACCCTCATGGCTCTGTTTTGGTTTGATCTGAACAGTATCGGTGGCTTCGTACTCGGACTGATTGGATACGTTGGAAACCGCGCGCAGGGGAGACCGCGTTGCCATCGCGTCGGCTTGTTTGGCGGGTTGTTTACCAGCTTTTACAGCGGCAACCGCGCCGGGTTTTGAGGCGGACTTTGGGGTTTTCGCAGCCGACCTCGGGGTCGCTCTAGAATTGACCTTTGGACTAGCAGTTGGTGTGACAGTTTTCAGTTTGGAAGGGTCGGGGGATCGAGGTTTGGAGAGGGTCTTGGGGGTTCGAGGTGTTTTGGGGGTTGGCGATTCTTTCTTGTGGAAGTGACATGGACGTGTCACTTTCCTGGCGCCGGCAGGCGACCGTGGCTCGGGGCGGCGCACTGGAATGCGACTGGGAGAATTGAGGACGAGCTGCGTCTGGCTCTGACTTGGCGATTGGAATGACTCGAGCGACTTTGGCGCGGGACCGGGAGTTGTGGGTGTTGCAGGCGCGGATTCCCAGTCGTCGGACAGACTGTCGAGCCATGGTTGGTTCTGGCTGCCCATCTTTTGCCTTTTTGACTACCCGCCCCGAATAACTTCTTCTCAACTCGACTCAAGCACAGTTCCTCTTGCATCAGCTGCCATGACTCTGTGTCGAGGTCGAAGTGCGGAGATGGTTGGTCTGGGCAGCCTGTTCTCCACTGGAGCTCCTTGTTTGTTTTGGCTCTGCCCTGCGCCACACTTGACCAGTCGCCTGCGCAATCGGCCTGGCACGGAGAACGGGGATGAGGAAATGCAATCTTCAAAACAATGGAATTTTCATACTAATCCTCAATCGTCTCATAGGATCCAATCGGCTCTGGCCTGATTGGTCTGGGTGTTGGCGCCGATGTGTTGTCGAGGTCCCACCCAGGAGCCCTGACCGACTGTTTCTAAAATTTTAGTGCCATTGATCAGTGATCGCCTCTGGCATCAGTGGCTTATTTTCCGACCTCGGGAGGCACGGCATCAGTTTCTTTGTCTGCAAAAGTTGTACGGAGTACCAAAATGTTTTCTGCTCGGCCTCGAAGCCTTTGAACGGCACGGCAACTTTTGGACGTCCCGTCCCGACTTTAGACTAGCCATACAAATAAGGAAACCTTGGAATATATATGTTCACTCCTGAATCCTTCCAGAAATGAGCTAGTGCGTCGTAGAGTCACAACCGTCTCTGCATTATGAAGAAATGGAGGAGGATGTGGCTATACATGTTGAATAACTCCAATCACAAAGTGGCTACATCGAGTGATAACCCGCACTTCCACATCTCTAATTTATATTTTGACTTCCAACGGCGCCCAAGGCCTCTACCTTGGTAATTGCTGGCGCACGTTCACGAGGCGCTACTAAATCGGATAATCTGCTCTCCACAGCATCCCATCTCTTCTTTTATTTCGGCAATCCTCGATGCTAATGGATCATCCGACCATGGTGAGACCAGATTTCCAAGGTTACCATCTTTCCGTTCATACCTAGGTAGCCTCCTGCCATCCGCAAATCTCGCAACTCATGTTCGAGAATCCGTTCTCTCTCCTTTTGCACTTTGGAAACTCCATCTCAGCATCTATTCGAATAAATTGATCAATATCGAAAGTCCGACAAATATTCCATCGCGAAGAGTGTCGAGTAATTAGAAACCTATTGATGTTGAAAACTGACCTCTTCTTTCGCACTCTGAACAGCCAGATGGCTCCATTGATAGAGCAAACAAATCACCAAAAGGTTCCAATTCGATGGGTATGAGCGAGTAGACAGAACTTGCTGGAGTTTTCTTATCGAGGCCGGTGCAAACGTCAATGCTATCGACATAAAACACCGGTGAGTGAGGAGGTAGCCTGGAACATGGCTAGGTTTTTGTTGGCATGGCGAATTGCAATGACACCTTGATATTGGAAGGATTGAGTTTACGGCTGGATCATCTGAGTATGTCTTGAAAAAGAGGGAAGAGAAGAGCGTTAGTTTGAATTTCTTTTTGCGGGATCAAGTGGTTATACTGGGAAATGATCCTGTAGGGTAATTTGTGCCTCTAAGGTTGCTACATAACAATTACTTCGTAAGCGAGAAGAATAAACCCTATTTAGAAGATACCATGGATGCATCAGATGAGAAGTGCAACTTTTGAGATATATCTGCCTTATTCCAGAACTCCATTCACAGTGCCCGTGGAATGCTACATTATAAACATGAACATGGGAAAACTAGATATTTCCAACAGAAAACCCGCCTTAAATAAGCAGTCTTTCAAATGAGTACTTGCCCGCAGCCTTGCGATTGAGATATCCAATCTCACGCGAGGTACGAGCCTTAGTCTCGCCAGTGGATTTCTTGATCTTAGTCTTGGAAACCTTCTCGGTAGTGGGCTTCATCGACAAGGGCAGCATCTTCCCACTTGAATCCACATCGTAACCATCTTCACCCTCCCCAGGCGGTGTAAAGACCATGAGGTCAGCACCGTTGAGCTTCTCGTAGTGTATCAAGTTCGATGGACCTGGTGTGGTGTCACGGTCGAGCTTGGCATTAGCGTCCGCGGGGGCGTGCTTTTGAGTAGCCTCAGTAAAGCGCAAGAATTCGCGCAGTATACCCTTGAGATAGTTTGATTCCTCACTACCGCCAAGAGCAGCGGATACCTCGGACTTGAGATCGGTGATCAGCTCGGCTTCTCGGTTTGCGTCATCAATGGCAGCGGAGCGGATGTCATCTAGGTCGTTCACAGAGGGGAGTGCGGAAATCCAACCGGACGGACCAACGGCGTCCACTGCAGCAGATATCAAATCGCTGATAGTCTTCAAAGAAACGAAGGGTTTTATTTGAGCAGGGGTAATAGGAGTGGGGGGGTTTTCCCCGAATGGGGATGTGAAGCCGCCGGTGGCAAGGGAAAGACGGAGATGATCGATCATGAACAGGAGGTCTGCTCGAGTGAGGTTGGAACGAAGAGATTTGACGACGGATGAGAGTGGGTGTGAGTGAAGCTTGTTGAGAGAAGTGTTCAGGCCTTTGAAAATCGCCTCGACGATGGTCTTCTCACCTCCGAGACGGCGCGTAAGTTCCTCTGTAGGCGTCGCTGCATCGTTGTTTGAGATGGCCTTAGCAGTTTCCTGAAGCGCACTAAAGTGAGAGCGAACTTTGTTCAAGAAATACTTCAAGGCAAATGACAGCTCATCTGGAGAAGCGAGGGTAGAGGTGTTACGAATAACGTCGATAACATTCCCCAAGGAAGAATCGGAGTCAACCAAAGCACGAACAAACGAGCCAGTAGGTAGTGGCTGAAGCACTTGTGGTTTATTGACACGGCGGAGTGCGATCTCAATGTTGTCGAGTGTAAAATGGCCGAGACGAATAAGCCATTTGCAAGTAGCCTTAGGCCAGAGAACAACCCGCAGCTGGGCTTGAGGAGACGAGGTTGTCGCATCTGAAGACTCTACATGTTCAATCGAAAAGATCTTCGAAAGAAGGAAGAGAGAATACTCTGAGTTCACGAACGTTGTTGGAAGCTCCGCGGGAGTATGAGCAGCAAAGAAATCTAGAACTGCCCGATCGAATTTGTCACCATCACGAGAAGTCGTTGCTTCCTCCACAGCCTTCGTTAAAGAGCTCCATTTTGCGATCTTCTCCGGTGAATCGAGTTGTAAAGATGCCTTGTTCTCTGATTGGCGTCTTTTTGATGCAATATCCCACTGCGTGGAAGAGGAGCCTATACCGCGACCAATTGCATCGATAAGAAGTCCATCTCGGGATCGCTTAAGCGAAGGAATCGAGGGAGTATGAAGGGAGGTCAAGTCGAATGCGATGAGTGTATTTCCTTTGGTTGCCACTGCAATTCCCAGCTTTGCGAAATATGTGACAAAAACAGTTGGCCCATCAGTGGTAGAGCCGCTGCCAGTCAAAATATCACTGGTGGAAATACTGCGCTGAACGGACTGGTATTGCGTATCGTAAACGGCAACGAGTGATTCACTGGCGCCAATCACACACTGTGGCGAGACGCGCATAACCGAGGAAAAATTGTCCTCCAAGAGGAACTCGGACGTGACAGTTGGTGAGTACTGTGATAGATCGATGTTGATAAAGCCTTTGTCAAATGACAGCTGTAGACCTGCCGACCCAGAATGCAAATTCCACTGCAGAGTCTCCAACTTAACTTTGCTCAGGTTTTTTGGAGAAGGAATGGAAAATGTCTGAAGATGCAGAAGTTTCTGGCTTTCCTCTAGAGACTGTGAAGTGGTCTTTGCAGGCACTGAGAAAATCTTGACGTTGACATCCTCCAGTGCGATTTTGTTGACGGCTTTCGGGTGCGATAAGACGAGTAAGATTGAGGGATCATCATCGCCGATGCTCGAACTGCCCAAAGCGAGCGATATCAGATCCTGTCGACGCTTGAACAAGGCCTTTCGTGCATCTTCCAAGTCTACCAGGAAGCACGAGTGAACCGTGTGCGTAGAGGAGATTTTGGAAAATTCACTGTGCTGAATGCTCCATCGCTGGGTTTTCAAATCGGAAGACAGTCGGCGGATATGACCATCTTCATGAACAGAAATGATATCAAATGGGTCGATTGCGGCATCGTCTTCATTGCTGAAGGGTATAATACCAAGGAAGGCAGCTGGGCTGCGGGAGTCCGAAATGGTAGTTGCTGAAGACGAGATAGCGGGCGCGCTGGAGTCGTCACTAATTTCCTCGACGAAAGATTTGATCTGGTGCTCGGGCTTAATTGCTGCGGCAAATGTCTGTCGTTTCACGGTTGTCTTCAACTTCCGGCGCACTGAGCAAGGACGACAAGAGAACTTGGACTGAGGCGGAACGGCGTAGGACGTAACGAGTTTGGGTGTTTGGATCTGGTAGCAAATAAGAATTAGAGATATTGCAAAGAGAAATAATATCTTGATAGAATGGACCAACGTTGTAAATGTTCACGGCCTCCCCGTCGACTGCCACTGCGACTTCATATCGCTTGCGCTTTTTGGTATCGGCGAGACCGAAGACATCGCCAATATGAGTCTTGCCCGTAGTAGCATGGAGTGGGCGGGGCAGTTGTGCCAGAATAGACGGCGATTGCAGATCCATGGTCGGCAAAGTCGAATGTACAATGCCTGGGAACTGGAGCCTGTCAGGACCTAATTCATGAAGCTCAAGTTCCTTCTCTAGGAAATCTGAAAAATTTTCGGGATAACAACGGGCCGGGCCCACATATGCACTAGGCCGACCATGGAATAGCGCACTTTCCTATACTAATTCTTTTGAATAGTCATGATCGTGTTATGAGTTTACTCTCCATAGCAGATTATGGTCGAAACCAACTTGATGAATTGCAAGTGGATTTTTCCTTTAGAAACAACGTGCATATGTAATCTGTCATATTTCGTGCGGAGCCCTGCGAATTGTTCTTAGTTTTGCTTGCAACAGGTCTGCTCTTTCATACTTGACGAAGTGTTTCTTGATATGTTCTTGTCTTGAAAGGGGATATTTGGCGAGAATATGTACACATACATCTTTGTCTTCGAATTCACAGTTAAGAGGATGTAACCAGTCCATGCGAGGTCATGATCCTGTCGAGACTGGCGGCGGTGGACAAGGCGGTCGGACCCGCAGACGCGTTGATTGAGGCGCGTCTGGCGTCTTGCAGCGATAGCCCGCGATAAAGCCATCTTCTCTGCTGACCCTGGTTTCGAGCCAGCCACCCTGAATGGTACGGCTGTCTACACTGTTCAACGTATCTCACATCTACGAAACCCCCCAATGAAACTTGATCAGTCTGTCTCTACTCTCACATGGATACCGTTGTATCCACACGGCAAGGTATGGGACATGGAGAGCGGCAGACTATTCATCCGTTCTTCCAACCAGGTATGAAGATCACGAGAGCCGAATACCCCCCCTGAAGTTATGAGCTAACTGGGATAAAGGATTTGGAGAAGAACCACGATCCGCCCCGCAACATGAAGCCGCAAGCGCTTTAACCAACCCCGTTACAAGTTCCTCAAACACCACCTGGCCATCGGACAAATTGCCTCCTCAAGCATCAAACATCTTAGCACCCAATCCCAGCGCTGAGAATGCTATGGATAATCGTGCATCTTCTCCACCGAGCCAAGAAGATGACCCCAATGCTGGACGGAGGAAACGGCGCAAGACCGAAAAAGCGAAGAAGGTTGATCAAGATGCACCCCTCAGAGCTGGACTATCAGGATGGCTAGGAAAGGAAATTGCCGCACCAGAGACTCCAGCGACTGATCTAGCGGCTAAACCCGTGGCAAGAATATCGGACATCGAGCTTCCAGCTGCTCCAAACCTCCATCAGTCGGCCGAAGGCCAGACAACCGACCAAACAATACTACCAAACATCATGCCCCCACTGGATCCGAAAGAGAAAAAACCCGAAGTCCAGTCAGACAAGGAACGGAAAACGCTCAAATTGAACGCCAATGGGAGGTTATTGAGCAGCCCCCCACTATCTGGACGGGACCTAAAAGGTAGCAAACGTGGCAGGCCACGAAAGACACAGAGTAAAGTGGTCATCATCAAATATACGTCCAAGGATGTCGGTATATTAATAGATGCAATTCTAAGTGGACAAAAGACCCATGATCCGCCACCTCCGCTACCTATTGCTCGTCAAGTGAAAGTTGAAAAGAAGCCAGCTAAACCTACTCATCCATTCTTCTCGAAAAAGCCTCCCAAATCGCAAGAGGCCGCTTCTGATGAATCTAATGAGGCAATTTCGGGATCTATAGAGGGAGCGACCTCATCTGGACCCGTTCCTAAAAAGCTGGTCAAACCTCTTGTGACATCTTTCCCGTCTTTTGCACCACGAAAACCAAAGTTTCAGGAACTCTATCATCCTATCTGGCCTCCGCGGGATTTGGTTCATGTTATCCACACTGAATTAATTGAGACGCGACGTGCTGCGAGAGTCGTGCCTCTCAGAAAAGACCATAAGAAGTCCAAATTGGCTGCGATCAGTATAAATGATACGGAAAATGCACTCCTTACTGGCACTGCGTTGGCTCGCAAGGCTGGAGCTACCAATGGAAGTGAAAACTCTCGACCTACTCTACGACTCCCAACTCGATTCACCGCTAGTGGCAAAACCATACAAGAGGCAGTTAATTCCCAGTTGACCACATCTTTGGCTGCACAACCCTCAAATATGATTCGTGCTCCCGCGATATCAAAGCTTGTCACAATACTACCAGAAAAATTTTCCGCATTCGATCGGGGAAAGCATGAGCATCAACTGTGGGCCCACAAGTATGCTCCTCAAAAGGCTGAAGATGTCCTTCAAGTCGGACGTGAGGCTTTGCTCTTACGCGATTGGCTTGAACACCTCAAAGTAATCTCAGTGGATACTGGAAAAACATCAAACGAGACGAATGGACGAAAGACCAAAAAGGAAAAGAAGAAACAGAAAAAGCAGAAAGAAAAGGACGGGCTTGATAATTTCATTGTTTCTAGTGAAGAGGAAGCGTCCGAGATGGACAATCTCTCTGGCTCAGATGATGAACTTGCTGGCGGAGTTACGACATCTTCCCACAGAACAGTCATTCGCTCTGGAGACAGGAGAATATGCTCCCAGCAAGATGGTGAGAAACCCAGGGTTGCAAATGCAATTGTTCTGAGTGGTCCCTCTGGCTCTGGCAAGACTGCTTCGGTGTATGCTGTTGCAAAAGAACTTGACTTCGAAGTTTTCGAAATCAACTCAGGCAGCCGCCGTAGCGCCCGAGATATGCTTGAGAGAGTTGGTGACATGACGCAAAATCACTTGGTCCATCTTCTGAACGATAATGACGAATCCTCTGCTAAGCCAAAAGACCTCAGCATGGTCGACGATTCTAAACAAAATAAATTGATGAGTTTTTTCAAGGGCCCGCCTTCTAAACCTGAAAAGCCACCAGAAAATGAAGTCAAGCCCCACGGGCAGGTTGAGACTGAGTCCTCCACAAAACGACCCCGCGAGCAGAAGCAATCTCTCATTCTCTTGGAAGAAGCAGACATCCTCTTCGACGACGACAAGCAATTCTGGACTGGAGTGCTTACTCTCATCAGCCAATCACGCCGACCTATAATTATCACATGCAATGAGGAGAGCCGTCTCCCCATACAAGAGATGTCCCTACATGCTATCCTTCGCTATCAGAGACCTCCTCCCGATCTTGCAATAGACTACCTTCTACTGGTAGCCGCATGTGAAGGGCATATTCTGAAGCGAGACGCACTTGCGAAGCTCTACAATGGCACCGGATTCGACATTAGAAGGGCACTGATGGATCTGAATTTCTGGTGCCAAATGGCGGTTGGCAGTACAAAATCTGGACTGGACTGGTTCTTGCCATTATGGCCACCGAGTCGTAATGCTGATCAAAATGGTGATCAAATGCGTGTGTTGAGCCTGAATACTTATGAATCCTATATGGGATGGCTCAATCGCGATCTTCTCTTGCATGAAGAGCCCTTGGAGAAAGAGACTGAGGCACTGCGTAACACGTTCCATTGGTGGCGGCTAGGCATCCAGGAGATGGAATATGCTAGCGGTGGGACTGATTCATCATATACACCTTCTAATCAATTTGCTATGAAGTCAAACCTTGAGAGACTAGACATCTTGGCTCGCGAAGCTGAGCACTCAGAAATGCGAAGCTCGTTGGACATTCTCTGTTCCCGCTGCCCGCTAGATTTCTCGAAGGTAGGAAATTTCACTGGCGTCGTCGCAGTCAGTCGCTAACCATCAACTAGGATTCTCTTGACACTAGTCTCCCTCCAATGCCAACTGCCCATCGCTCTAACTATATCGATGCGTATCCGCTCCTCCAAACCGATCTGGATCCTGAATATTCTTCACTAAGCGAATCAATCGGCCTCACTTTCGACAGTCTAATCTCCCGAACATACCGAGCCCCCGCCCAAGATATCGAAACAGAAAGTATCTCAAGAATTTTCAACGGCTGGTCACAAATATCCGCTGCCCGTCAAGTATACCCATCCGCGAAAGCAGGATTTCAAAAAGTTTTCGAGCCAATCATGCGCGCTCGCTATACGGCAACTCCAGGTCGACTCGCCCCATCATTTGAAAACAGTCTTTCTCCTATCACCGAAGACCTAGCGCCTTACATCCGCTCAATTATGGTATTTGATGGCCGTTTGAAGGAATATCGAGATCATCTACATGCTATCTGGGCACAGGACCAGGGCCGCGGTGATACGCGGGTGCGTACCACTCGCGCGAGTCGCGCCGCGCTTGAAGGAAGTGACAAGGCTTTTACGCGTCGGGAAAGATGGTTTCCAGACGAAACGAACTATTTTCTTGTTCAAAGAACGGGGATGCCTGAATGGCAACAAGCTTTGTTCCAAATGGGTTATTTTCACGTGCAACCAATGACTGCACCACACGACGAAACGGATCAACAAATGGCATAGGAGATTTCGAATGTAATTATATATAGCTTAGCGATGTCAGTTTCCAACTTTCAAACCTATGAAACTTTCATTTCCATTACTCCAAACCTGAGGCTGTAGCCTAAACACGATCCCAGCCAACTGCTACATAAAGCGTTTGCACCAAGAGTGTGGGTGGGGGGACTTTGATTACTCTTTGGCAGATTAATTATATTATGTGGTTGGGCGACTGTTCCAAGGTTGATTTTGCTTTATTTGATATTCATACGCAACCTCCCACTGATTGCATAATACTTTCAATATCCAACTGATCTGCCAAGTCCAGCAATTCCCTCGGGGGAAGGCTCACGGATTGGTTCAACCCGAGAAGGTCCCACTCAAATTCATCGCCAACCTCTATATGGTCAAACGCATTCATATCCTCACCATGTGAAACTTCTTGGAGGGCTAGTGCAGATGGATCATCATTCGGATTAGGCGTGAGAGGTGCCAAAATTTGCTCTAGCTGCTTCAACTCGCGCTTGCGCAGTGGTGCAGCCAGATTTCCCTTGGATATGAGTTTGTCCAGAACACATTCCAGATTGTCGCACCACGTGCTATTTGAGATGAGATACGGTGCAATAGCACGAATGAGATAAAGAACAAAGGCGGAAGAAGATGCGTCTTCGATCTGGAAGGGCAGGAATGCATCTGGAAACAAAATCAATTTTGGCACCCAATTATAAGCCTAGGTGGAACGAACCGATAAGATCGTCGTCTGCCAACGTCTGAAGTGTTTGCAGAATAGTTTGGGCTGAATCAGCACAACATTGTAGTAAAGATGCAACTGGATGAGAAAGCGAAATGGATGGAGATTTCTGCCTTTCGGCACGCTCGATGTGCATCTGAAGAGCACACATTACCAGAGGGCGCGTGGTAAGAACGACACACTATACGAAATTAGTTCTTCCTCAATTTGCAGGATATCCAAGAGCCATACATGATGGTGAGCAAGCATCAACCGGATCGCCATTTTAGACGCGCGACTAATCGGTCCATGGAAGTGCGTATTTAGGAACTCTGTGAGATCATGAGATAGCTCTGCCATGCTATGAAGAAGTGACTGAGTATTCCGGACAAGAGTCCCATTAAACTCATCACCGACTCCGTATACAGCTTTACGACGTTGTGATCAGTGCCAGTCGACAGCTTTCATGGGAATTGTGACAACTCACTTGATAATATCTGCGCCATTAGCCGTGACAGACGCACATGTAATGTTAAATTTATATGCTCGACAGAGTTTTCGACTTCGGCTGGTAGCATTACTGTTATGTCTTCGTCTCGGATGGAACTGGGCGCTCCTATCAAAGCAGAAAATTCTCGAT
The DNA here is from genome assembly GCA_002153405.1 of Mycosphaerella populi pn0402. Classification (NCBI taxonomy): domain Eukaryota; kingdom Fungi; phylum Ascomycota; class Dothideomycetes; order Mycosphaerellales; family Mycosphaerellaceae; genus Mycosphaerella; species Mycosphaerella populi. Next base: position 159,498 of record KZ119521.1, read on the forward strand.
CCAGCATATACACGACCCAGAATGTTGTTCTGCAGCGACGAGAAAGTTCTGGCCCACCCAGGTCTTCTGGAACATGTCGATGGATACCCTCGATGATGCAACCGCGCAGGGCGTGGCCAATCTTTATTTGGTTAGGTTGATGAGCGTGAAAGTAGTTGGTGAATGCTTACATGTTGAAATGCAGCTCGTCTCATATCAATAGACTGCAAATACACTGCCCCCAAGGCCAGTGCTTGTATGCAGGTCAATGGATCAACATGCATCCCCGAAAGATCTGGAAGTAAAGCCATGGCTCTGGAGGCATATTGGTAACCTGGTGGGACACCGGAAGGGTTTTTATGGGAAAGAAATGATTTGCCAAAAGCAAGTACGAGGAGATATTGCGCATACCAGTATCTTGAAGCAGCAGCCTTGGTAGCAGGGTCCTTGTAAAATTCGTGAAGATCTCGAAGATAAAGGTCTTCATCAATCATGAAAGATAGAAAGCCGAAGTAGAATTTGACTGTGTTGAAGAGGAATAATGCGTAGTCAAGGGGAGGAAGATTTGAAACGTCAGGCTCTTCATCTGGTGACGCTGGGCGCCATTGCAACTTGAAAGCCATTCCATCTAGGTGCCATGGATCAGGTGGACAATTGGACTCGGGGACTCGTCTTCCGATGAGCTCTAGGACCCGACGACAAAAAGACCACGATGATGTTGGTCCCATATACCCTTAAGTTTGGTTGTCCTATTAATGAAAGTAGATCTAAAGGTTGCCTTTTGACTTACAAAACCGGCCGTCTGGTGTTTTCTGAAAAGATGGGTTCTTATCCACCAGAGGATTCCGGGAGAACCTTGACCGATAGCCGTCGCGTTCAACGTCAGGATCTCCTTCACTCTGCTGCGGCGGTGCCCCAAGTCGTTCTATTTGAGTTTCACCACCATCATCTATAACATGTTATTGTTGGACATACGTATAAAAAAGGTCGAGCCGATCTTACCTTGGGTGAAATTTCTCCAACTGATCTGCGTTTGATGATCCATGAGAACCGAATGCTGCGGAGTTATTGGCTGACCGACACCGCGGGCGGTATCAGACGAGGTACCCTCAAATTGAGCATCGTGTACTATGTGTGGCTTTTTCTGAGAGAGCTGTTCTTCGAGATGCCGTAGATATCTAAATAATATTAGCGGGACTCAATCTGTGGCTCACTCTGTCTGACCTACCGTTCCGAAACTGATATCCGTAAATCCTCAGCTGGAAAATGACAGTCCACCTTCCTACGAGCACATCTGGCACATGGCTGAGAGCCTGAGCACTTTACTTTCATGTTCCGACATCGTACACAACTATTCGAGGCCGGTGTTAGGGCCGGGGCCACGCTCCGACACTCCTCGCTAGGAAGTAACTCACGCTTTTTGGCACTTTTTGTCTCTGCTTCTGCTGTTTGAGCCTGGCATTCCGGCTGACGGAGCCGAGCCAGAGGCTTTTGTATTAAATTAGAAGTGTACAGCGAATTACCCCGATATGAAAAATCCCAACTGGCGGGGTGGAAGAAGAGAGAGAGTCGGAAGCTCCTCCCGACTTCTTATCGGTGAGGTAATCGCCTTCTGTCCCACTTGATACCATGATAAGTGGGGGGTAGATGTGGGGGGTAGAAATGGGGGTTCATAGGGCTTATACTTAATGACCTTTCGGTCTTTGTTTTTCACCGGGTCAACACTAAAGAAGAGATGATTTGCTAAAGCATGCGAAGTGTGGTTAAGTACGCACTTTCATGGACTGATTAGTCGCGCATCCACAATGGAGATCCGGTTGATGCTTGCAAATCGTGATTCTTTTATAGTGCTATAGCTGTTAACCCAAAGTTTACCCCTTCCAGACATATTAGAAATTTATCACTATTTGATTTCACCTCAGAAGATTAGTTGGATGTCGGCATTTTATGTACCATCCTTTTAATCGTCTGATTTTTGGTGAAGAGTTTGTGAAAAGCAAAATTGGTAAAAAAAGAATTTCTTTTTTTGAGTTATTCTAAGATTCAACCGAAAATCCGCCTCCTTAGCTCGACTCGAAGGGCATCAAGCATATGCTGAGTTCTTTCCACGGCATCCTTGTTCTCAATGGCCCGACGATAAAGATACTGCATGCACTCTGCAACAGACCCCCAAGCCATGCACTTGAACGCCTTCGGCACAGGGACGTTGGCGGTAGAGGATTGTTGCATTGTGCGTTCATAATTTTGCACAAGTTCACAGCTTAATTCATCTGCCATACCTTGGATTTGTCCGCACTCGAGGGAAATCGTTGGTTGCTTCTTAATTAACCTCTTTTGGTGAGTTGCAATTGCTTTGGCTGCGCTGGCTGCATTGTGGGTAGCAAGAAAAAGTGCAGCATCAGGGAATTGTAAATAATTAACTGGCATTCGTCGACTGAGTAGCGTATCTGCAATCAGGTCGTAGGACTTGTCTGTTTGCTCCTTAGTATCGTGAATCAAGGACCGCGTCTCATGTTCAATGTATGCGCCTCGAACAAGTTTTATGCCCAATGTCCAATTTTCCTTAGAAGCTGATATCAGATGGCGGTCGAGATTGGCCTTCGACCCTTTGAGATAACCCTGAATTGTATTATAGACAAGAGGGATTGGCGACTTGTTATGTCTTCGCATTATGTCGATTGCCCAATTGTCTAACCCTTGCTGGAGGATTTGTTGCTCAGCATCAATCCATAACCTGGAGTTTTGTTTTTTTGCGGAGTGGCAAATTTCATCCATTGCGGATACAAGGACGTCAGGCATCGGCCTTTGAGCAGCCATCGCGTCGATCGAAATTGGACCAGCACCTGTTAGCCTAGATGGAGTCAGTACGAGATGACTCTCAAGATAGATAGCTCATCTTACTTTACTGCGAGGAAATCCCCAGCTCCTACCATATGGAGTGTGTCCAATGTCCCTTTTTTCCATTCATCCACAGCCTCATAACACTTGTTGCTGTACACCGTGACACCAGATTCGTCATGCGCAACCTTCTCATTCAGGTCTAGCACCACCTCTCTTGAATAACCTAGGATGACCCCTTGGTAGCCAATTTTCTTCAATTCAGCCACTGTTCTGGAAACTTCTCGGTGGTTGGTCCCAGCGCAGAAGTGGTTGTATACTGTCCACCGGAGAAGTTTGTTGAGGATAGGGTTTCGATCTGCATTTAGAATAGCCGAATCGGAGGTGCTCATTGTTTTGAGAAGAAATAAAGCAGGCTTCAAGAATATTTTCGACGTCATCAAAGATGTCAAGACAAAGGAGCGTAGGAGAAACCTCGTAGGTAATCGTGCCATAGGTGGCAACTCAATCGCTGGCATAACATCTTGGATCAATGATGCATTTTTAAGAAATCTGTTGCTGGAGTGATATTTCTTGGATGGCATATATTTTGGTGAAATAGTACGAAAGGTGGTGACGTGACGAATAGATATAGGTGTAGCGAACATTTCGATCAGTTGCCTTCTTGTAACACTCTCGTACCTTGATTTATACCGGAATATCAGGATATCTCATAGCAATTTATTAGTAATGGACCTTATATGTGTTACACATAGTATCCCACCGTCAAAGCGTACTGATGTGTTGTCCCAATCACTGCATGATTTGGGTCGGACTTGCTATCCGACTTTGAGGGGTTACCATGATTATAATCTATGCATCGCACATCAACCCGCAAAGGAAAGTCTTTCCAACCTTGGAATTTCGGGAGATAACTCAAGCTGCATCCGATATTTAATCCTGCAGCTTGATAATATTCTCAATACTTTGCCGTGTTAAAGTATAACTCCCATGTGCCCCTGCCATGGCATACCCTTGCTTGTCCAACTCGAGGCATTCGATGATAGATTAGCAACCAATTACATTTGGCAGAGCCGAAATATGGGCCTTAATACTCGTTCTTGCTCTTGCAGCATGATATCGATCTACCCCGCATTCTCCTCGAGAGGGCGTTATCGCGGTTACTACTTGTTCTACTTCCCGGCGTGTGTATGTCAATGCACCGGATAAATGCTTAATCTGTCTATAAAATGTGCTGTAACTCATTTATTATATCTGATAGAGCTCTCAATATTCTCTGTAATGACATATTCTAAACCTCGTTTGATGGATACTCAACCTTTTCAAGCGGCACAAACTCCTCCTTAATTGTACGCGTGCTAACGAATCTCTGCAAATGAGCCATGGTGCCGGTTTTATCGTTAGTACCAGAGTCGCGACTTCCACCAAATGGCTGCTGTGCCACAGTTGACCCTGTACACTTTGTGTTCAAGTAGAGCATACCGGCTGCATGTTTCAACGCGGACTGCGCTTGCCGGCTTGCGTAAGGATCTTTAGCGAATATGCTCCCAGTCAAAGCATAACGAGAGGTTGTATCAATCAACTTAAGTGTCGCTTCCCATTCATAATCTGGATAGACGTATATACCGAGAATAGGGCCAAATAACTCTTGGGACATGATATCATGCTTTGGGTTCGAGGTGCGGTAAACAGTGGGGTGGACAAAATAGCCCACTTCTTTAGTAGTCTTTCCACCCGTTATGAGCTCAAGCTCCGAGTCTTCCTTTGCATCCTCGATAAACTTGCTTAGCTTATCGAAGGATCTCTCATGAATAACGGGGTTGATGAAATTTTCATATTCCTCGACATTGCCGACCTTTAGAGCCGCAGTCTCCTCCGTCAAGACCTTTCGGAATTCGGGCCAAGCCGACTCTGCCACATATGTACGAGAGTTCGCAGAGCATTTTTGTCCTTGGTACTCAAATGCAGCTCTGATAGTATGTAGTGCTGCATTTCTCACATCTGCGGAAGGGTGAACAATGCCCCAATTCTTTCCACCAGTCTCACCAACGACGCGGGGGTAGGAGTTATAGGTTCCTCGGCCAATCCCATCGCCGATCTTCTTTTGAATACCCTTGAAGGTGGCTGTCGATCCAATAAAAGTCAAGGCACCGAACTCTGGTCGCTTTAGGACGGTGTTTGTCACTTCTTCCGCGTCTCCGGGCAAAAACTGGATGACATCCTTGGGGAGCCCGGCCTCAAGAAGAATCTTATGAAGCAGCCAGCTAGCATGCAAAGCTGAATCTGATGGCTTCCAGATAACGACATTTCCAAGAAGTGCTGCGGGTCCAATGAGAGTTGCGCCTAAAGCAGTGAAATTGAAAGGGGCAATAGCATATGTGAAGCCCTCCAAAGGTCTATATTCCATTTTGTTCCACTGACCATCTGGCTGGACGAGTGGTTGCTGCGCATAAAGAGCCCATGCTTCTTGGATGTACATCCTAAAGAAGTCAACTGTTTCGGCCGCGGCGTCGATTTCCGCTTGCCATATGTTCTTGCCCTGCCCAAGCATTGTCGAAGCCACAATCTGAAAACGATATTTTCCGGTGATCAGCTCGCTTGCCCGTAGAAAGATTGCAGCACGGTCTTCGAATGGCATGGCCTCCCATGCCGGTTTCGCGGCCAGGGCAGCATCGATAGCTGCATCGACCTGATCTGGTGTTGCGGAAGTATAATTGGCAATAGTATCACGGTGCTGTGAGGGATTCGGTTGAGTGCGTTGCAGCTTTCTCTCAATCTACCCCATAACTAGTATTAGGTTGCATCTTTGAAGAGGCGTATTCATGCAACATACCTCGACTTCATTGATTTTGATTGGGATTGAGACAGGAATCTCACTTTTCAGCTTATGAATAGCATTTGTAAGCTCTGTTCGCTCGCTTGAGCCTTTCGCATAAGTTTTCTTTGTGAAGGTCAGCGATTTTCGGGAATGACTGAGAATCTTCACGTACTGGCTGTTCGTTCACGAACTTGGGCGGGCTTAACATGGTCAGATGACGGCGGAGAATGCCATTCTGGTTGCTTTTCTGGAGAAGTATGCTCCTGGATACGCGATGAAATGTTGTTGAGTTCATAATAGTTTCAACAGCCCTGGTAGTAGATGTATACCTACTTTGAAAATCAAAACTTATGGAGCAGGCCTCCTACTTTTAGCTGCGCTAGACCATCACTGTCGGACAATGTCACCGAAAATTTGCTGACGGATTGACTTCCCTTCTTTGTGCATGGTGTATGATCCCATCGGGCGGATATCTCGCATGTCACACAATAAGATCTACAATTGTCGGAAGTGCCCTCCGATGTTGAAAAGCCGACCTCTCCTGCCGGTATGGCCATGTTTACTAGGTGTGAACCACCTTTATTAGTCCGAATTTATAGCCAATCCTTAGGCAGATGGGAGGATAAGGCTTTAAGACCCCGCCAGGTACTGATTTCTCACTGCCGCAGATGTGGATGTGCAGGTTGAATTGTTAGGACACACATAATATGTAAGATTTGATCTCAATTCATTACTACACTTCAGCACTGTGCTCCAAAAGCCTTTGGAATCCACCCGTCAATACACTTCGATGGTTTTCGCTGAGTATATTTTCACCGAGGTCTTCTGGAACAAACCAAGCATCGAAGTCATCATCTTCAACATCTTCGCTTTGAATATTATGCTTCTTTTTTTTTGCTGCACATTCACTTGCATTATAGCAGCAATCTCTTCTACGAATTCCAAAACAATACGAGCCATTAGTAGCGGTTCAGCTGCAGCAATAAGTAAATTGTCATAGATAAGCGAGTTGGTGGTGAGGATTGCGGTAGTGGAACTTGTTTCAGGCCCCTTATCCTGGTAGCATCTCATAGTCGAAGTGTACCTAACAGACCGATAGGACTTGAGGGTTTCAGGCGAGTCTTCCCAGGCGATCTTGTCGGGCTTAATTCCCTGCTCCATCTATCCGTTCCACGCATACATTGAAGGGTCCCAATCGCCGGTCAACCAGCCTGGATATCCTTCATTTCCCACGGTCCGTGGCACAAAACACACTCCATCCCAGTCGATCATTCTCAGCAGCTCTCCATTCTCCGACACTATGAAATTCTGAACATCGAAGTCCGGGTGCGCTAGAACAAATTGTTTTCATTCATCGCACGGGTCTTGCATCAAGTTAATGAAAATTCGGAGAAGCTGAATCGCGCCAGTTTCAAAGCTTGTGTCTTGCGCTCCACGATGATCCAGTTGAGCTGTGTGGCATTTCTTCGGTTCCGAGAAAGATCCTATTCCAAACGCAGGCCAGATGCCTCGGATTAATAGGAGTGTCTCATCCCAAGGGAAATCCATGAACCGATATCAAGGCCCAAGGAAAATATCCGTAGTCTCTTATCTTTGCTGATGAAATCAGTCAAGTCATCTTCCTCCCTCAACCTTAAAGAAGCGAGCGAATCAATGAGTACCATGGATATTCGAGGCGCGATGAATGAGTCGTTGTAAATATCGCTCATTTCAGCTGTCCCCAGAGAGGGCCCAAAAATTTCGTTGGCGGGAACCACTCGAGCTGTTTGCGAATCTGCTATCCCCACAATTCAATATTTAGCTTGTCATCCACCAATATATGGTCCCCTTGACATCAACATTGTTAATGAAGAGCTAGCAAGATCACAAGTAAAGAACTTGTCAAGCATGGATGCTTTAGTAGGTTTGGGGAGAGCCTTTGAACCTTCCAATGGAAGGGAATAAACAGTACTAGGAAAGATCGGCCACTGCACCTACGTTTGCGATCACGAGAGATGTGCTACCGACATGTGCAAGTTATATCCGTGGTTTGAAAGCTGGGGTTTACTCTCGACTGTAGTAATATGATCGACCCTGCTGGAGTCGAATCTTCCAAGGTTGTATATTTCGTGCAACACACAGAGGCAGCAGTTGGATTATCCCAGTACGAGATGCATGGATGATGTTTTCAAGTTTCCCATCCATGGATCTGAATGAAAATAGGAGGACAAAGTCAGAATATGTAATGGTTCCAGATGGATTGCCAGAGTTCAAAGACATAATAGCTAGAACGTTGGTCTATCCTACGCCATGGATCTACATGACAAGACTCTTGGCAGATCGCGGCCGAGACACCTTATCAATGGCCACCGGAGGTTCCGTCACCTTCTCCACCCTAGATCGCGCGCCTCCAGTTGAAGGAGATCTTTGTTGATACAGACAAATCATTGTCTGATTAGGAGCTGTCTTTACGAAGTAAGCTACTTACCAGGTCAGTCTTGCTGGGATACGTGGGACGGAGCGTGCAGCACCAGCCCCCGAACTAGCTCCGGATCGTCCATCCGTCATCGAGCGACCTCCACAGGCTTCCCACCTCCTCTCGCGCGAGCAACACACCACTCCACTGGCCCAGCGGCGTCGCCCAGATGTCCTTGTTCGGAACCTCCCCGGATGAGCCCTCTGCGGCCAACTCAGCTCACCGATCCAAGTCCTCCCTCTTTGCCGATGAATCAGGCACCGGCTCAGCCTCGCTCTTCGCGGATGACGACGCAGACGACAGCTCCTCGCCTTGGAATCAGGGAAACACTGCCAAGAGAACTGCTCGGCGCGATCCTTTGCGAACTCTCCTTCCTGCGACCGATGTTCCTGAGAGCTATGTCGACGCATATGATCTGATCCTGAATAGCGGGGGCAGGGTGGGCTCCGGTGTCGGGCTTACCTCTGTGAGGGAGATATTGTCGAGCAGTGGACTTAGCGCTTCAGACCAGGGCAAGATACTGAACCTGGTGGTCTCTGGTGATCAGGAGAGCTCAAGTAGTCTTGGCCGCGCTGAGTTTAACGTCTTGCTGGCCCTCGTTGGCCTCGCACAACAAGGCGAAGACCTCTCCTTCGACACCGTTGACGACTATCGCAAGAGTAGGTGCACAAATCGAAAATTTAAGGAAGACGAGACAGGAAAATGACTGACTCACGACACTTTTAGACCTTCCTCAGCCCAAAAGTGGCTTCCTTGACCGTCTTCGCAATAACGAACCATCAACAAACGAACGACCAGCCACACCTCCATCCCAGCCAGCACCTGCTCAAGAGCCTAGCTCGGCTCGTTCCCAGCCAACCCGACGGGAATCATTGGGTGGCCTGGAGTCTGACCCGTGGGGCAGCCCAGAACTACACAGGAATCATAACCACGAGGCGCCCCCCGAACCACGTACATTGAATGGCTACGGGAGCGTGCGATCTACCAACAATGCTTGGTCTGGCAACTCTATTGAAGGAACTGGTCAACCTGAAGTTGCTAGAGAGGATATAGCCAACCAGAACGCGGGTGCATTGCCCAGCAGCTCTGGCTCTGGATGGGATGGCAATCCTGCTGTGCCTGAGGGTCTCACTGGGTTCGACGGCCCATCTCGAGGGTTTGCTCCCGGAGACCCTAATCCCCTTGCGCCGCCATCAGCTCAGCGACGACCAATTGGTATAACCCGCACGGTCAACAACCAGGTTGAGGAGTTTGTGACGATTAACCTGCTCAATGAGAAGGAAGGTGTATTTATGTTCCAGCATCGCAACTACGAAGTCAAATCGACGCGACGAGGCAGTACAGTTGTTCGTCGATACAGCGATTTCGTATGGCTCCTTGATTGTCTTCAAAAGAGGTTCCCGTTTCGCCAATTGCCTCTTCTGCCCCCCAAACGAGTTTCAGGTATGTCGTACGCTGGTTCAGGCGCTCCAAACTACATACTCACCTTCTGAAGTGAATGGTACTCACCTTTCAGCCGACTCATCCTCTTTTCTGGAGAAACGTCGCCGTGGACTTGTCAGATTTACCAATTCCCTCGTCCGCCACCCGATCCTCGGTCAAGAACAGCTGGTCGTCATGTTCCTCACCGTGCCTACGGTAATACCACCGTGAATCTATGACCCGCAATGCCAGGCCGCTAACTTATTTGACTAGGAACTCTCTGTTTGGCGCAAGCAGGCCACGATATCGGTCCAGGACGAGTTTGCCGATCGAGCCCTTCCCCCAGATCTCGAAGATTCCTTGCCAAGCAATCTGGAAGACACATTCGATACGGTGCGCAATGGCGTTAAACGCTCGGCAGAAATCTACATCAATCTCTGCACTCTCCTCGAACGTCTTGCCAAGCGCAACGATGGCTTGGCTGCGGACCATCTCCGATTCTCCTTGGCATTGCAGTCCTTAACCGAGGTGACCAAGGACACCTATTCCATTGATACTAATGATGTTCCGTCTCTAAATCTGGGAATCACGGCCACGGCACGTCATCTGTCGGCAAGTCAGAGTTTGCTGGAAGATGAAGCTCGGGCGTGGAGCGAAGGCGTTCTGGAGGACCTGAAGCGCCAGCGAGACTGCCTTGTAAGCGTGCGCGAGATGTTCGATCGCCGAGACCGCTACGCCCGGAACAACATCGCGCAACTAGAGAAGCGGATCAAAACGAGCGAACGCAAGCTGGAGGACCTGCGCACGCGACCAGCAAGCAATGCGAAGCCTGAAGAAATTGAGAAAGTGGAGGACTCGATTATCAAGGTTCGTACGCCCCCACCTTGAATCACCGATGATGTTTAGCAGTTGTATCGGTGTAACTAACCCCGCATCCCATGCAGGACAAGGATTCTATTGTGCAGCAGCATGCCCGCAGCGTGTTCATCAAAGAGTGCATCCGCGACGAATTGGTCCATTTCCAGCAAAGCCAATACCACATCAGCCGGCTGCACCAGGACTGGAGCCAGGAGCGCGTCAAGTACTCGGAGTTGCAGGCCGATAATTGGCGGCGGTTGAGCGATGAAGTGGAAGGTATGCCGACGGGCGAATGAATGGGGCACAGAGTGGACGTAGCAGGGCCTCGCATGCCCGGATCTTGAATTCGGGGGTCGCTGGACGCTTTTCGACTGCCGCTTTTTGTGACCTGGGCGCGGAGTCCGCCCGAAAGAGCGGTCGCGGGCCGAAACGATGAAGATCTGGGACGATCCTGGGTCGTGCAGTTATATTTGCTTTTTGATACTCCCAGCCACTTCCCCAACTTCCGCCATTTTTGCGCATTTCTGGATCCTCGTTCCCCGCAAATACCCTGTTCGGGAGTTCGACACGCGAGTCTGGACCCGCCGATTCGCGTCCACTACGTATATGTACACCGGTATAGGCTGGACGGTCGCTCAATGAAGGCGGATTGGTCTGCGTTTAATGTTTCTTGTTTTTCGCTGCACCGCGCTATGCGCAGTTATTCCCCCACATGGTTGTCATTTGAGTTTTATGTATTGGCGTTCGAATCGGACTGTATTAAGGTAGCAGAGCAATGTTTACTACATAGAAAGGGCCAAGTCTTTTATTTTTCTCCACCGCATAGCATCATAGCCCCTACAACTAATGCCAACCCCCATAGCAGCCAATCCGGGACGCGCAGTGGCTCCAAATGGCGCCCGTTCGCGGGTTCCAGAAAACAATTTCTTGGCCGGAAACGTGTACCAGAGTAAAAATACCGGTATTTGAATACGCCAGAGACTGAGTTTCTTAATTCTTTTGTCTGTTTTGTGCTACTGGGTTTTATAATTTTCTTCTGAATTTCGGGTTTATAAGTAGACAGGATCATCCCACGCATCTGTATCCCCCTTGCGGCCTCCCTATTGCAATAGCTGTCTCGCAACTCATATTTACATAGAGCCTCAGGCGCGCGTATTGAAAGTTCCGCCGAGCCAAGAGTCCGCCTGAGCGTGGGGCGTAGAAAAGTCTGGGCTGACGAATCCCGCCGCCAGCAAAACCTGCGATTGGCGCAGTGTCGCCCGTCCAGCGGCGCTTCCGCTCTCTCTCCTCTCCAGACGCACCTCGAGGGTATTGGCTGCCCCTCTTCAATTTAACTGGATCGCCTTTTCTTGTTGCCTTATTCTCAAACTTCCTTGTTTCCCTTTCACTTTCTCGTCCTGCTGGTCGTTTCCCCCCTCGGGCCATTCAGCGAGCCTCCTCCCTACGAGAGCCGACCTCGCGCATAACCCGTCTGCCCATTCTCGGCCTGCATCGTCGGACTTACTGTCTACCGGAGTTTTCCGAGTACCTCCCGAGCCGCGTCGATACCTCAGCCCTACAGGGCCGACAATCGTCACCCTCTCCACTCTCCCAACAACCCTCCAAGGCATGCGGACATTTTCAGACCAGCGACGTTCGAGGCGGAAATCATTTGGTTATTGAATTGCTGGCAGGGGAAGTGCCGAAGTAGAAGAGGCCAGGCGTTCAAGAACGACGATCCCATCGGATAATCAATAGTCAGGAGTGATCCGACAAATTTGTGATTCGCAACCCGCCGTTGCTGGAGTTGCACCCGCCAACTTTGCACCATGGCTTGGGATCACCTCGATATCGATAAGCCGCATCTGGCGTACATGATCCTGGGCGGTTTCACTGGCTTGTTCATGTTGTGCTCCCTTTTCGTGAAAGAGAAACTGTACATTGGCGAAGCTACCGTCGCCACACTTTGCGGCATCATTTTTGGTCCCCATGCCGCTAACCTCTTCAATCCCCACGACTGGGGCAATGTCGATAAAATAACGCTGGAATGCTCCCGAATCGTCCTGGTCGTGCAGTGTTTTGCCGTCGGTGTCGAATTGCCCAAGGCCTACATGGAAAGGCACTGGAGATCGGTGGTGTTCCTCTTGGTCCCAGTTATGACATGGGGTTGGTTGATCACTAGTTTGTTTATTTGGTGGATGATTCCTCCGCTAAACTGGCTGGAGAGTCTTGTCGTGGCAGCGTGCGTGACAGCCACTGATCCTGTGCTGGCGTCTTCTGTCGTCGGTAAGGGCAAGTTCGCGAAACGAGTGCCGAAGCATTTGCGAGATGTGTTATCTGCCGAATCAGGCTGCAACGATGGCATGGCATTCCCTTTCATCTACCTTTCCTTTTACATTCTTAGATACCGACCCGATGCCGGAAAAGTTACACTGGACTGGATCTGTGTGACCATTCTCTACGAATGTGTCTTTGGAGCTGTTTATGGATTTTTCATTGGCTATTTTGCGCGACATGCGATCAAACTTGCCGAGCGAAAAGGTCTCATTGACCGAGAAAGTTTCCTGGTGTTCTACTTTGTCCTCGCAGTCTTCTGTGCCGGCTCTGGTAGTCTTCTGGGGATGGACGACTTGCTCATAGGTTTTGCCTGTGGTGTTGGGTTCAGTAATGACGGTTGGTTTACGGAGAAAACAGAAGAATCGCACGTGTCCAACGTTATAGATCTGCTTCTCAATTTGGCATACTTTGTCTACTTTGGATCTATTATCCCATGGGAGGCTTACAACTCGCCCGAGATCGGCCTTTTGCCGTGGCGATTAGTTGTGATTGCGCTGTTGGTGATCTTCTTCCGCCGCATCCCCATCATGCTCCTCCTGAAACCGCTGATACCGGACGTCAAAACATGGCGTGAAGCGCTTTTCGCTGGCCATTTCGGCCCTATTGGTGTCGGTGCTATCTTCGCTGCAATACTCGCTCGAGCAGAATTGGAGACGGACAGTACGCAGCCATTACCTGAGGGTGAATTGCCAACGGCAGGAACAAAGGATTATTATATTGTACAGTTAATTTGGCCTATCACGACTTTTATGGTCATATCGTCTATCCTCGTTCACGGCTCCTCGATTGCGGTGTTCACTCTCGGCAAGCGTATCAACACATTAACTGTCACTCTCTCCTACACCCAAGCCAACGAAGAAGGACCCTCTTGGATGAATCGTCTACCTCGTGTACAGTCCATCGCGAAGGGCTCTATGTCTTTCCGCAAATCTGAAGAGGGAGAATCCTCTGACGAGAAGCTGCCAGAGTATCCTCCCGGAACCCTGCCGCCGATTGGAATGCCCGGCAACTTTCTTCGGCGACAGCGCGACGATGACGAAACCGACTCTCAAAACTTATCTGCCAACAATCAGCCTGTTCGTCGACGAAGGAAGAAGCACCGCAAGCATCATGATGCGGGTGGACCGATCAGCGAGTCTGCCATCATGCCCCGGCGTCGTCCACAGCAAGAGCCTGATGAAGAAAGGAAGGAGCTGGAAGAGCGTGACAAAGTTGACCGTGGTGCTTCGCCTCCTAATGCCGAACGTGATCGATTTGGCCGAGAGCCCGAGATGGAAGTGTACCAGGAAGGCCACCATATGATCATTGAAGATGAAGAAGGCAATGTGCTCAAGACCGAGGATACAAGCCATATGACACCCGAACAACAAACGCAGCTCATTGAAGAGCAACGCAAGAAGCTCGAAGAAGATGTCACCGGTGCAGTTGCTCAATCGCAAAGCAAGCCTCATGAAGGAAAGACTGAGGGAGACAAGGTCGAGGAAGAGCTTGGTGAAAAGACCGGCCATCCGTACCAGAAGGCTCGCAGCCGATGGGCTAGCTGGACTGGCTATGGAACAACATGGGGCAAGGACAAAGCGCCTGAAGGAAAGCCCGCCGCCGAATCTGCTTCCAAAGCCAAACCTAAGTCTGCCCATGCTTATCAGTTCGGTAACACCATCATTGTCGAGGACGAGGATGGCGAAGTCATCAAGAAGTTCTCCATCCCCTCCACCGATAAACCATCCAAGCAGCCCAAGCCCAAGCCCGAAGCCGAGACTGGTCATCCCACCTCCCAATCGTACCAATTGCGACGTGGTCTTGGACGCATGGGTACCTGGCTCGGCATGGAAGAAGAAGGCGAAGGATCTCAGAAAAAGCAAAAGCCTGCTCCTCGTGTCGAAACCGACGACTGGACCCAAGACGACGGTCTGCGTTTCACTCTGGCACAAAGCACCGATGTGGGTGACAATGGTATTAGCCATAAGGGCCGCCGCATGACCAAGCACGAGTTCTTCGAACAGATCAAGGGACTCGACGCCAAGGCCCGCCGTGATGTGGTACAGAAGACCGATGCATCAGAACAGATCCAAGAAGCAGCCAGGGACGATGTCAAGCGCGAAGAGCACAATGATCGTCGTCTCTCTGCCGCCGCCGCAACCGCCACCGCAGGCACAATCCCCGAAGATGCGGAAGTGGAACTTGAGTCCGTCTCCGACAGTCAGCTAAGCACCGACGAAGAGTCTGATTCTGAAGGCGGCCAGCATCTTGCTTCTCCAAATGTTGCTTCTTCAGTTGCCAAATTCACCCGTGGCTCTGCCGCTCACGAACGCCGCAGCAATCTCAGTCCCGCACCACCTCGCGCTCGCGCTCGTCGTGACTCCGACGATGACGGTACCGAGCGTATCCCGCCATCCCGACTCCGCCAAGCCGCTGGCCTTGGAGCTGCTCCCCGCCAGAGAGAAGACGACACTGGCGAAACACCAGCCGAACGTCGTCGTCGTCTCGCCGCTTTGGGCAAGATCCACAGCGACTCTGAGTCCGGTGAGGACGATGGGTCCGATGCATCTGATGACGAGGAGGCCATCGATTCCGACAGCGAAGATGACGGCGAACCCCGCCAGGTGCAGAACAAAGTGCAGTTTGCTGATGACATCCGGCCGTCGGAGAGTAAATCGAGTCCCGAGGGAGAGTCTTCTGGTTCAGGATCCGGCTCTGGATCCGGGTCTGGCTTTACTCGTGGCCACATGCCTCGTGTTTCGTGGGGAGGCGAGAAGGGTCGTGATAAATAAGTTGCTTCATTTTCTTCATATGCGGAACCTTGCTGGACGTACAAGGCAGCGTTGATTATTTGTGCACTTTCTTTCTTCCATGTTGTGTATAGCCCTGCGCATTTTGCTCTACGCTCATAACTACAGTATCGCCTCACTGGCTTGGGATTGTTATAATCTTGCTATTGCTGGGGCCGAAGGCTCGTCATACAGAGTCTGATCTTTGTGTATAGATGAATTGAGATGCTTTCAGTGAACATTTTCCTCTTATTATTTGAAGAGCTGCTCTCATTATGTAGTTTGTATTGCCCATATGGCGTGGTGGCCCAATGGCCCTTCAAGATCGCATACTAGGGTCTCAGTCATCGGTCCTTGATTTTTTTTTTGGGACGGGGGTTTCTCAAAAATTAAAATTTAACAGGAATGCTCTTTTGACATGTCACGGTAATTTATATCTCTAGATTGGTTTTACTGATATGTTTTCATCCCTGGCTATTCATCGGGTCTAAAAATTTGCAAATGCCGGAAAAGAAAACTCACCTGTACCTCAACTAACCTTGACCAATGATCGCCAAGGCGATGGTAAGGAAGGATCCCTCTATTGTGTGTTCTTTTCATTAGATTTCTTGTATTTTGCTACCATGTTTGTTCGTTTGTTTGTTTTACTGAAACGTAGTATGATAGTATGATAGCTCATACAATCTGGTCTCAAATTATTAGGCTTGAAAATTGCATAACTATCATTCAGATAAAAGAAACTGCAGTATTAACTGTAACGCTTATTTAGATTTACGCTTAGATACTTCAACATCACGATATCTTTGTCAGATAACTGAGGGTCGACCTTGAATATCCACCTCAGCCTGTATGGGTTTTATGATGGGTATCGTCGCTATTGAGACTGGGCTTTCTTGGACGCACTAGGAAGCCATGAAAAATGACAGTGGCAGGGGTTATGAAGGGAATGGATGCGAGATAGCTAAAGGAGATATTGGAAGAAACGATGGAGTGGGGTGATTCAAATAATCGAGGCGCAGCGGAATATGATGTCGACGCGGATATATTCGCAGCACTCGGCACTCTCTCTTATGATTAGGCTTCCCTGCCAGCCTATTCAGCCTCAGGATATGGTCATTCTGCGCAGTTCATTCATCATTATCTGATTCATTTATTCCTTCCTATTAAGCACTTTTTCCATTCTTATTTCCACTTGCTCGTGATCTAACGATAGGCTACAACATTCAACGCTTTCAACTTTCAACCTTGAGAAATTGACAGACTACAGCTGCGTATCGAGTTTCAATTAGATCAAGTTCAGGTGGTTAGTACCACGGAATATGGTATAGAATTGGAAATAATTTCAACTAGTATGCAGATGATCTCTTTGAATATACCTGGCCCTGAACCAGGCCAGGTTTTCGATACCCACTCTGTGTCATAGCATCGGCTTGAATCTCCAAATCTGCCAATGAAAAGGTCTTTGTACTTGTTGACCAAATGGTCAACGCGAGGTAATTGGTGCCGTTGTAGTTTAAGATACCTTCAGGAACAGGGTACCGCAGTTGCGGCCCAACATTATTGACTGCTCGAGTGTTAAACTCTATTCCATATGTATGGACAGATGATCCAGTCAATTAAAGAAGAACTCTATCAACTTACCATATTTTCCGAATTGCCACCCGTTCACGAAAAATTCCGAGCGGAAAGAAGCCACTGATGAATCGTTGGCGGTTGTGTTGGCAAAAACTATGCTGAGCGGAACATCGTAGCCAAGCGGTATACTCAAATTAAAAGAAGTAGCATAAAAACCAACACCAGGGTGGTTTATTTCTTTGAGTGGAGATCGAGTGATCCAGCTCTTGATGGGTGCACCCGGCAGATGGTATCCCTGACGCTCGGCGTATACAGCACCTTCATTCAAAGGGCCACGGCTGATATCTGCGTATTGCTCGCCGCCAAAGTTGCCCGTGATTTTCCAAGAAACAGAATCTTTGCTTCGCCCATGGAGATCATAATCGAGAATTCCTCTTGGATCTTTGGAAGTTGGAACATTCGCTAGGAAGTTCTCATCATTGCCCATGTGATCGATCAACACAGTAATCACGTATGTCTGACCGTGTTCCAAGTTCTCTAACGGGATTGTTTGATTGTAAAACATCGCAGCTGCGGATCCCTCCCACGAGCTCAGATAAGTTGAGTTGATCCAGACCCCATGCGCGTAAGCATATCCTCCTTCAGTCAGTAAGTAGAGGGACTCCTCTGATCCATTCGCAACAAAAGTTCCACGATACAAAAGTGAGCCGCCGTTGAATCCATAGTCACTAGAATATAGTGACGTGGGAGTGGAGAGATTCCGTGGATTGGCCGTTTCAGAGTGATTGCAAGCCACCCATCTGCTATCATCATACCCAGCCTGTATCTCCGGTAATGAGTCCAAGTAATGCCAATCTAGACCCCCTAGCTTGGGTAGTCTGATCTGAGGCCTTTGATATGTAACATTGCCACTCAGACGCCCATTTGAGACTGTTGTGGGGACTTTCTTCCCATTGAAGAAAATTGAAGAGATGAAAGATGGCGCGGCGATAAGTTCGACTTCGGTGGTGGCATTGATATCCCCCTTAAGCTCAAGAGCACCGCGCGATATATCGGCTGTCCGAAGCAAATAGCCGGCTTTCACGATGACAGAGCTATTGGCACGACTAGGAGACGCGTATCTGTTGAGGGGGGCAGGAGCTTTCAAGTCGAGTATCCAATAATCGTAAGCATCATTTCGTGATAGCAAATGAACCTCCAAGTCATTGCTAAAATGCACAACGCGCCGATTTGCTTCTACGGACCATTGGACAATGGTTCCGACTGAGGAAACACGCTTTACTTTCAAACCCTCTCCTTCGATACTGGATGGCGAACCTACTTCCGAAGGCACTGCGAACTCATGCTTCTCGTTGTATCCACCATAGAGTACGAGAACAGACTTTGAACCGCTTTTCTTCCATGTAAGTACCTCAGCAGTGGAGTAAATCAGATTGATGCCCCCGATGTCATAGTCTGTAACGTGGATCTTCGAATCGCGACCATTCAAACTAAGGTGCCCACCTAATTGGGGTATCGATAAATTTCCACGTGAAGTAGCGATATGAAGCTTGTATGAAGTCTTATTTTCTGACGCAAGATCTTCATGGCGGACGATGAAGAAGTTTGTTAAATTGGTCGAGAGGCGCGTCGCTGCGAGACTATCGACATCAGTGTATATCCCGTAGCTTTCGTTCTCGGGATGAGCCAATAAATATGCTGGAGATGCCTGGAGAAATCCTGCCTGTAACTTTAACTCGCTGTACTTCTCCCGGGTCACCTGTCTGTTTTCTTTTATTGCAGCGCCGACGTCATAGGATGTGTACCCTCCAGGATGTCCAAGATTTCCCCAGTTCGTGCCACCAAATATCTAAATTCGTGGCATGAGAAAATGGCAACTAAAAGACGAATCTAGTACTGACCATGTATAGGCTGTGAATTGCAGCTCGAAATCCGTAGTTTAGTTTGTAGAAGATTCGCGCAAATTCTGGCCCTATGTGTGCAGCCACAGTTTCCACACCAACTCCACCCCTAAAAAGACGTTAGAATAATGATAGGGGTATAGAATTTCGTGTGATATTGCACTTACCAGGAATCAGGTGCACCACCCTGGAACTCAGAAATTGAGAACGGCGTTGTTGGGCTTTGCTCCTCATGCAGGTTGTAGCTGTAGTAGGAGCGCGGATCTTCTAGCGTCGACCAATTGGAGGGATTCGGGGCTGTGAAAGTCTCGTGTTGGTTTGATGTGATATGTAATATGCAGATATAGAGAGTTAAGAACTTACGAGCAGTGCTCCATCCAAGTGGATAAAAGTCGAAACTGTAGATATCAACTGCACCCGCGCCTGTTCCGGGCGCAAAATTTCCAGCCGGTGTCGCGTCGTTGACAATAAAGGGAACTATAATCCCGGCGTTACGATATTGATCCTCAACATATTGCATATATTCCTTTTCGAGACAAGATGTATCTAGAGCCGTGACCGTCATGTTGTTCATCTGTGTGTAGCTCGTTTCGTTGCCACAGTACGTGTATTCATTCTCAGGTTGGAACAGAATGACAGGTCCACCGTGAGTAACCTGCGCACGAGCAATGATCTTACCAATAGCTGAGATGTATGGATGGATAGCATCTAGGTAAGCTGGGTTAGTCCGTTTAACTGGACCAGGAACACGCTGCAGCCAGCCTGGGAAGCCTCCTCCTGACACCTCGGCGTTGATATAGGGCCCAGGACGAGCGATGAGATAGATCCCAGCTTCCTTTGCAGCACTGAAAAACTTATCGAGCTTAAAGACACCATCGACCCGCACACTCCCTGGCTCGCCCTCCAGGAGGGCCCAGTCGACATAGAAAGAGACAGCCGAGAAGCCCAGGGCTCTAACTTTCTGAAAAATATCAAGCCATAGATCTGGCGAAGGCAGTCTGAAGGGATGGAATTCGCCAGAAAGAAGGATGACTCTCTCTCCATGAACGAAGACAGATTTATCGTCCCAGGTGACAATGTCTTGCAGATGAGTTGTGCTCGAATTTGCCAAGCTAGTTACGGAGTGCGCTTTCGCTGAGGCTTGCTGTGCTCCAAGAGCCAGGAGCACAATACGGAGCACCAAGCGGAAGATTAGCATGCTGCTAGCTGTCCCCAGGCACAAAATTAAAAAGAACAATCTACTAGACCTTGGTTTTGTTTTTTTCTTTTCTCACGTCGTGCGAGGCATCCAATAAATAATAACTTGAACGAATCCCATTTATCCGAACGCAGATCAAAACGTCAACAACCAAATCAGACGGCGGCGGATAAATTCGACGGGAAAGATCATCCACCAAATCCTACAAAACTTTCTTCTACATTGCAGTTATTCCCTCATACTGCCTTCGGCCCCACCTCCGCCTCTTCGATGCGGGGAACGTAGAAGTGGGTTGATCTTCCAAGGTTGAGGCCGCGGGGGCTTATAAACCCCAGTTATCGGCAGAACCTCGGGCCAAGGGGCCCATGGGGCTCCTGTCTAACTGTATTTTGGCCTGGTGATCATCACCTTTGGCAGAACTTAATGTCATTCCAGGTTGCGAGTCGTCTTCCAAATGGAGGATGCTATCGATGTAATATATTACTTGAGATTACCAATAACTCAGAAACGAGGAGAAGTATTCTACACAATCTTTGGTATCAGGCCCTGTTTATTGAAACTTCTCATAATCCAACATGAATGCAAACCATGGCTTATTCTTTTACTAGGCGTGAGCTTTTGTCGCTGCTAGGTTGCGATATTTAGACTGACTGGGAAGAAACAACTGCCGTATAGCTTCCGCAGTTGGTTTAGATAGGGTCTTACACTTATCATCGCAAGTGGAGGCTAAATAGTCTCCTGGCATTGATTATAATAAAGTTGACATGTACTATGCGTGATATGGTACATGCTAGACAACGGTTTAGCCGTGAACAAACCGGTAGTGGACTGGGCTAACGATAGATACAAAACCTTTAACTACGAGAGATAATCGAAAGCCAGGAACACAGAGCTTCAATGTCTCGATCAACAGATGATTCTGCAAAATATGGCGGGAGACCACGATGACGGGCACGATATCCAGTTCACAGGTGGAGCGGCGAGTATTTAGCGTGTCGCTTGAAACCGGATCCTTGCGGGGCAGAACTTCAGCCCCCGAAACCCAGAGAAACCCCGGAATTCCCTCGGCATATTAAGCTTCGTGGTCATACACGGTGGATGCGCATGGGTGACTGACTTGCATAAAGACCTCGTATTAGCCTTCCAATTGCCGAATGACCATGTCGAGGGCCACCACACCCCTCGCATCCTATCTATTCACCCGCCTCAAGCAATTGCATGTTCATCATGCCTATGGTGTCCCAGGAGACTTCACCCTGAAGGCATTAGACCATCTGAAGTCCTCCGGGATTCGATTTGTCGGTTGTTGCAATGAACTCAATGCCGGCTATGCAGCAGATGGATATGCACGTGTTAGGCGCCACCATGGGGTCAACAACGATCGCCGAACACTAGGCGCACTGTTCACAACCTACGGCGTAGGTGAGCTGAGTGCGGCAAATGCTGTCGCGGGGAGCTTCGCAGAACATGTCCCTCTGGTTCATATCGTTGGGTCTCCAAGTCGCAAGGCGCTTGCTGCGTCATCACCAAACAACAAGCATCTGCAGATTCACCATGCTCTAGGTAATGGAAATACAGATGTTTTCAGGGACATCGCGAAACAGTTCACCGTTGCGCAGCTCAACCTAGCCGATACACACGCCGAGGATGTGCCTGATCAAATTGACTGGGTACTTGGTGAAGCTATGAACCAAAGCCGCCCCGTATACGTGGAGTTGCCAACCGATAGGGTTGGGACACAAGTTGACTCTGGATCTTTGAGTAAGGCTCTTCCAGAGAAGTCTAAAGAGCCTCCAAATAACACTGCTGTCACCTCTGCTGCGAATAGTATCCTAGACAAACTGGCTCGGGCCAAGCAAAGCCTGATATTAGTGGACCGCGGCCATGGGGTGGACGATATCAGAGATGAAATCAATAAATTTGTCGAAAAGTCGAAAATACCTACCTTGGCCCTTCCCTCTGGTATGAGCGTTGTTGATAACAGCCTCGAAAATTATTATGGCGTTCATTCTGGCCCAGTTGGAGGATTCAACTCCATGCCCTTTTCCGAGTCTACGGATTTTGTGATTGCTTTTGGGCCTATGTTTTCCGACACACAGACACTTGGTTGGTCAACTGTTCCGACGAGACAAAATATGGTCATAGTTGGCAGGGATTCCGTCGACGACGTTCCGGTTGACTCGAAAGAGGTTCTCAACACCCTTATTCAGCTAATTGATGATGCCCAACTGGCTAAACCTCGGAATCTCGATCTGCTGGGAAATTTCAGGAACATTCATACACAGAATTCACCGCGAGAAGAAGAGGCCATCACTCAAGAATGGTTCTATACACTTCTAAGTCCCCACCTACGCGAAGGTGACACAGTCTTCCTCGGGAATGCCACTCCCATTATTGGTGGTCGGGACATGGTTGTTCCACCGAACGGCCAGGTGATTGCGTCTGGACTGTGGTTCTCTATTGGCCATATGCTCCCTGCAGTATTGGGTGCTTCCCAGGCTAGGGAGATCGACAATAAACCGGGCCGAACTATTCTACTTGATGGCGACGGGAGCTTCCAAGTCACTGCACAGGAGCTCAGCACTATCATTCACGAGCGCGCAGATGCGATCATTTTTATCATGAATAACAATGGCTACACATATGAGCGATACATTCATGGTATGGATGAGGAGTATAACAACATTGCAGATTGGGACTACCTCCAACTCCCTCGGCTGTTTACTTCTGGCTCTCAAGATTATCCAATCGAGACTCATCGGGTGAGAAACTGGGGAGAACTTGACGGCGTTCTCAAATCAAAGGGGTTCCAATCTGGCAAGGGTTTGACATTGGTCGATGTCGTTGTTGACAAGTATGATATCCCTGAGCATGTAAAGGCAGTTTTTGAACGTGCGGGAGATAATTTGTAGGAAATCTGGGATGGACAACAAACAGTATATAACCTTGATATAGACCTTGGTAGAAGAACTGAATTAGATTGTTATGTTGGTTATGCCTGAGCTATGTTAATTCATCCTTCTCGTATCTAGTCCAAAATACTTGACGGCTTGTTGGGAGTATGAAGATCTGAAACTCATGACCAATCTAGGGAGGGAATGAGTTATTTCAATGTTGTAGACTGCCAAGCACTATATCGTGCCCACTTGTTCCAAAAAAATCGGACCTCTCAAGTCCCACAAATCATGAATAATCACTACTCGTCCCCTAGTTCCCATG
Source organism: Mycosphaerella populi pn0402 (assembly GCA_002153405.1). Classification (NCBI taxonomy): domain Eukaryota; kingdom Fungi; phylum Ascomycota; class Dothideomycetes; order Mycosphaerellales; family Mycosphaerellaceae; genus Mycosphaerella; species Mycosphaerella populi. Next base: position 182,845 of record KZ119521.1, read on the forward strand.
TATCAGATAGAATCAGCTGTGATCTTCATCTGGGTGTCTTTAACAGCGAAACCCTCGATAGCGGTAAATCAAATATACCAGCATCACAATAATCAGAATAAGCAACATGACCGCGACGCCGATACCAATGCCCCGCCCAATGAGAGCATATTCAGGATCAATATCGGAGCCTGAATCGGTTGCCGAGGCGGCTACTTGCCAACAAAGAGTCTCGGTGATGAAGTTGATCTCTGATGTATCTTGAGAGGCTGCTGGTGCAACAAATGAAGGCACAGCCCTGGCTTTCACTTCAATTCGGCCCTCCATGTTGTGCAATCACATAGTAAGGGACTAAGTATCTCACTTGAGGGAAGTTAATAGTGTTGGAAATAATTCCAAAGAAAAAAAAATATTTCAGCTGTTCCTTGTATTTTGAGCTGGGTAGAAAATGGGTTGTGGTGCGATTGTTCTCCGACACTCGCAAGCCGAAGATGATTTTTGTCGATCCACAGTCGGGCTCCAAGTGTAGATAATTCAGGAAATTATCAGGGGTATTTGTGCTAGGAGTGCAGCTTGAAACCCAGGAAATGGTTATAATTTGTGGTTTGAAAATAGTATGGCTTATGTAGTAGAACCTTCGAACCTAGTAGAGTATTGCGAATGTGGTAGATCGAACTCGACAAGGGTCGTGAGTTCTGCGCGTATGACAGGAAAGGCCATGAACCCTTGCCAATCAACTTAATCTGGTTCTTTTCAATTATGATGTAAGTGAACATTATAAAAGATCAAACCCTTCTAGCCGACTGAAGTTGTTCGAAATTTGTTTCCATCGATAGGCATATTTATCCATCGTCGGCCGTGCCTGTGGTATCTACACGGATATCTCCAATTTGCTGGGCAACCAGCCACCCTCCACGTAGCTAGACTATAGCTTTCTCCTTTTGCTGCTCTTTTTTCCTCTGGGCCAATTTTGTATTGAAGTCTGGCATTATCTTTGAAATTTCCCTTTCAGGTCTCTACTGGCTCCAATATCTTCGAAAGAAAGCTGAATATACCGTTGATGTGACCCGTGAGGTCATTTGTACGGGCTTTTGGGACTATAACTGTATTTGTATATGAGGGGTACTTGAATCGATAAAGATCAGAAAACGAAAATTCGAAAGCTTCCAAAAGAAATCTGATAATTTCCACTATGCCAGTATTCTTTGTTCGGCTTGACTGGGGCTACTAGAATGAATGACGCTCATGTTTGATCACAGACACCGTACAGAATCACGTTCAAGTACTATTAAAAATGTTACATGCTTTAATCCCCCTCACCCCGGATAAGAGGTATTTAGCTCTTGTGTTCTCAAGGATTAATGTGTGACTTAATCCCAGTGCTACCTGTATCGTTGTACGGAGAACACACTCTGACATTAATGTATAGGCACTATTTCGAAGGCATTAAAATCTGTGTCAGGTGCAGTATCAATAGGGTCGTCTCCGAATAAATCAAATCCTGCTCAGGCCCTTAGCAGGTAGTTTGAGGGAAAATAAACTGGCCTAAGTTTCTTCGATCTTGATCTCATTGGTGCAAATTCCTGGGGTCCCTGGAACGGCCCGTTCCTGTAGGAAACTATGGATAGGCCTATTCCGCCGTTCGATTCGTTCGTAAACCTGCCCAGGTGGTCAAATTAATATATGTCGTTTGAAATACCACTCCCGTATTTTCACCCTTTGGCTGCAACTTCATGTCTTGTGCGGAGTAGTGGCAGAACGATCCTTGATCATGGATGAGAAACCGCTAGTCCAAGAATGTACTGGCGGGGAGCTATCGCGCTGGGATTATGATTCGACGGATCGTTCGCCATCTCTATCTCAGCCGCTGCAGCGGGGGCTGACTTGAGAGCCGCCCTGATAAACCGGAGATCAGTCCCAGAAGAATGCTGTGAGCCTGCACGAATATGGATGCATCCACGTCAGCCACGATCGCAGCCCTTGTGGTTGCGATCCTCGCCATTTTTGTGGCAGTCATGCAAGCAACACAGCAATATATCGTGACCGGTCAACTTATCCGATTGTGTGACTCGGTAGTCTTTGGGAAGATGCCAGGCCAGGGGCGTCGGATTTGGCAAATGAGCCAGTTCAGATTTCGTATTGTATACTGGATTCCACAGGTCAGCCTGAAGAAAGACCTATGGCCAGAGACTCTGCCCCATATACCCTCATATGCCAGAGGAACAAGACAATTGCCGGACCTAGGCTTGCTGGGTATAACCCAGGGGCAAGACGATTCGAAAAAGTCCGAGACAGGGGGCAACAAAGAATTATCAGTGTCTGTGTCGGCTGGAGAGGCATCTTGGGTCTCCTTTTGTCGTGCAGTCCAGCTCTCCAGTGGACGATCAATGGTACTAGACTTGGTACAAGGCGATGCTGATCGATGTCCACCAGACCTGCCAAATGTCCCCATGCAAATGTCCATGCGTGACATCGCTACCATGGGCTTAATGACAGGCCTGAAGTGCACAGAGGCTTCATTCAAGGGAAAGTCACTGTCAATGCAAGGCCCAATCGGTACAATCACAACCTCTCAGCATCCATTATTAGGTCCTCTGCTGCATTTTAGTCCGCGGAACATGTCGATCCAAGAGATCAAAGAGTTGCAAATTGGCACGGGCGCAGTAAGTCCATTTTGGATGGCACGTACGTGGGATGAAGTTGTTGTAGCAGGGCGTCGCTATACCCGTAAAGACAGAATCCAAGTAGAGAGAGAGGAAGACTTTTGGGCAGAACGGCCCCGAGAGAGGGCTCTGGTACCAGCTACACGCAGCACATCTCCACCACCTGAATCTCTCTACGAGCTCCGTCGTCGAGTGAGCACTTTGTCCTCAACTACCACGCAATCTCGTTCGAGTCCAACAACGGCAATAACTTCATCAAGATCCAATTTGCAAGGACCGCTGCCTGTATATGAAGGAAGCCGCACCCTTTGGACACGGTCCGATGGAGATTGGTACTTTGATAACAGTTCTCAGACCGCGAACCAAACTATTTCTCCCAAGCGACATAATTCGAAACCCAGAGAACAAGATCCGCAAGCTACATCGGGAAATAAAACGAAAGTCACATGGTGGGATTGGGCTAAACGCTGGGGATCATTCCTGCGAGGCCATATATCAGCAATCCCCGACAAACGAAACGATCCATTCGAGACTGAAATGGAGCGTGGCAGCTCTCATGGCCTGGATAATGTTCAATTCTTCCAGCCCACAAGTAGCAGGTTGTTAGACCCTTTACTTCAGAACACGAATCACAACATTGTGACAGACGATAAAGGAGCACAGCTTCAGCCACGCTGGCTTATTCGCGACTACATCTATCAGAAAAGAAAAGCCCTCGCCAGTGTTGACAGTATTGACGATTCATATCGTGGCGGGCCACGGTTGATAGGGTGGTATAACGAGGACGAGGACGAGGTTCCAGAACTAAACAAAACAGAGAGGAACATTGCCAGCACGGTGCTTGAAGCATGGTCGGGGTATATGCATGAGACAGGCAAATCTCGAACTGCATTTTATGCCCGTGAATGGCTTTCCATAGTTCAACGAAGGCAAGCAGCGCGGGAAAAACGCTCGCGATCTCGGTCTAGATCTGTACCTCGCTCTGCCAATGGCCACTCGAAATTCAGGTCGAGAAGCCGACGCCAATATGAGGATTATCCGGTGATCAATCGATCTATAGACACTATATACAGGGTCCATAGAAGCCCGAGTAGGACTCATACGCGACTTTCCAGGTCTCGGAGCCGTCGGTCTGGGCACACTATCTCACCACAGCATCATGAAAGCCACGAGGACCGTGGCAACTATCAAAAGTCTACGCGTACCTATGTTATTCGTAGATCTTCCTCTCCAGTTTCACTTGATTATTATGGGAATCGCAATCGGTCAAGATCTCATGTTCGCTCACGTCCTCCGTCGGCGAAAAACGTCGAATATGGAGACGCCATGGTGTATAACAACAGCGATGACAAAGCAGTTACATCAGTGAGCCCAGTGAATAAAAGTCCAGTATCTGCAGCCGGTGATCGAAATCATGCATCAACTCGCGTGGGGTTCGATCACGCAGTCCAAGTCTTCGTCCCGCCCAGTGATTCTGAACTATCAGATCAAGAGGCGGGTCAAGTCTCGCCCGTCAATGATGCTGGCATATCCAGCGAAAAATTAACAACTAACGATATGCACCATTATGTCACTTCTTCTTCCAAGGGAATCCTTAAAACGCCGCGCGAGAGCTTTCCAGAGGATCCAAATCCAGTGCGGGAAGGCGTTGCTCCACTCAAAGATTCCACGTTCAAGGATGTTCCTCCCGGAGCTCGTTGGACAAGGATTGATCGGAAACTTGTTATACCTGAGGCTTTAGAGGGGAAGGAAAGATTTGAGGAGACGCCAACCCATGTCACCGTTTTGCGTGTCCTCTCAAAAAGCGAAATTCAAGGATATGCTGCGCAGACTCACGAAATTCGAGGTCAGTACATCTGCAGTTTCATGAGACCACAGTACTCATAAACTTGTCATAGCTACGACTGCTCAAGAAGATATCTACTCGATTCCAAATACAGGTTCAATAGACTCTTTTGAAAAACGAGGTCGTCGTCGGCGACGTGAAGGAAGCCCGCCGCCATCATCACCCTCCAAGAGCCCCCACAGCCGGAAAAACAAGCTACCAGATGATTCCAAGCGGAGTGCATCTGTAGAGCTTGATTATTCTGACTCTGGTGTCACCTCAGGCAATACGGAGGCACATGGCCATGATTATGATACGCCGAGAGACGAATATCCCCAGCCAAGTTATGGCAGTCGACGAGAAGACAATGTATCTGTGGAAGGAAGCTTTAAGACCTCCTCCATATCGCGAAGTCGATCAAGAGCACCTCCCAGGCGTACTCGCATGTATATTGACATCGACGAAGGTAGTTCTGATATGTCGGACTCGGAGTCAGAGATCGAAGAGCCAGAATCAATTTATGGTCGGGCGATACGGTTTCGACGGCGAAATTCAGATTATAACTTTGATGATTCTCCAAGTGATATTGACAGTTACCCCTTGGAGAGCATCGATGGATGGTCTCCGAGCGCTATAGAAGGGCTAGGCGGAGAAATGAATTGGTTCTGGGCATGCCAGATTGATGTTATACCGGGATATTTAGCAACACCTTGGACGTCCGCATTCTCTACACAGGTCTGCATCGGAGCTATAACGGTGGCGATCGAAGCAATCGGGATTCTCACCGATTTCACACAACCAATATACCTCGATCTACCTTACCATCCACGTGGTCTCCATTGGATGTCCAATGGGTTGTGCACATTCCCTCCTTACGGCATCAGTGCGAACCATCATCATGGCACCGTTATCTCCGGTGCATACAGCACGAAGCATTTTCCCGGGTTTCGAGAGCCTCTTTTCCAGATTGAGCTTCTTCGTCACTATGGCTACCAAGTGGACCGCAATCAGCACTCCGATGCCGCGGATTTGCGAGCACGACTGACTGAGCTGATGGCTCTCGATTCATGGCTATCATACTGCGGTCGGCAACCTGAAATATGTGGGCGTGGCCCTGGGCAAGACTTCATGGTTCCAGCCGCTGGAGCTGGCGATCTTCTGTATACGATGCCAACTCTGGTTCAAAGAACTATGAAAGGGTTTACATTAGAATTCACAAATCTTGAACGCACGGCTATTGATGGAGGGCAGCAAATAGTCCAACAGATTGCAAATAATCTACTTGACACGCTTGGCTGGAGGGTGGAGGGTCTTACCCCGACCGAGAAACTGTTTACTCTAGTGACAATTCTGAGAGCGGCAAAGATGGCACTTTGTATAGCGCAAGGAACAGACACGTTGATCCTTAGAGACATACTCCTAAACGATGTACAGGTACACCTTATTTAGCGTTAGAAAGGGGAATAGGAATCATACCGCGCGAATAAAAGAGCCAACCTCAAAGCTGTGAAGGAAATTCTGACCCGGCGATGGGAAGCAATACAACATAGGACTAACGATGAATATGCCAGGAGGTATGCAATGTGTGATCAGTAGCATCGTAGAACATGCTCCGGTGGGAACTTTTGTGAACTGAGAATAAACGTTCATCTCACAGCAACTGTGCAAGAGCCGCCGACAGTTTCTCGAGGGCGAGAATCAATTCGAGGAGACGTTTGTTTAATCTCTCAAGACGACCCTGGCGGAGTGATAACTCCTCTTCAGCCTCACATCTATTCAACGTCGAAATCTCCCACGTCAGCTCGACGACTTCTTGACGAATCTCCACGACATGAGCTCTGAGTTCAAGATTCTCGATATGAGTGAAGGCCTTTTCCACATGATGAACACTGCAGTACAGCTCCGAAAGCTAGACGTCTATTAGTTAGCTTAGTTTCTGGATCGCCCCCAGTCCTTCGACCTGCCTTGCGAGTTTGAAAAAATTGAGAAATGGCAAGCAGGGCGATGCTAACGTGTGCGCCGATCAAGAGCAACAGATTTGTGTCCATACTGGTCCCTAGACTTCCGGTCCTTTCTGGCTAACCAGTATTTCGTTAATATGCAATCGTAGCGATTCAGAGTATGAGAGGAGAGAACTGAATCCACAGCCATGGAAAGCGCAAGAGTCAGAATGCACCCAGAAGGTGACAGGGAAGGAACTTGCCAGGTCGCCCCTGCACTCCAGAGTTCAAATGTTTACTGAGTATTTCCAGGGACCTACAGAGTATACTCTTTGTACCTCGCGGGATACACACGCTATTCTATAGCAGTTAAGACATCGCCCTTGAAAGACTCCACCGAGTTCTCGACGATACCCCGTGCACCGGACGGATATATAGGGGTAAACTCAGGTCGGAGGAGGTCTCGATAACTCGATAGACTATCATCAGCAAGGCTCAAAAGAGCTTTCTAATCCATGGCGTCATTATGGTAGCATGGGCCAGTCCAGTTCCTACCACTTCCCCTTTGAAGCCCGTTAACGGACCGACACCGGGTAACCTCCGCGCCTACTCAGTGCTATAAATTCCGACTTAGTGGATTCTGCAACAGTTTATCTTGAAAGAATGTCGCATATTGAGTCCTTTTCCTTATCTTAAAACGCCACATATACACGGGACGCCATAGTCTCACTGAGATCACAAGCCATGTTCGACGCGAAGAATGAAACAGCCCCCGGTCATTACGGCCCTTCGCAAACAGCCCTTCTTCTTCTGGATTTTCACTCGATATTCGCCCATGGTTTCGGTTGTGCCAGTGCTCCAGGTGCTCTGAAAAGGGCCGTAAACCTGAGGACTTGGGCCAAGGAAAACAAAATTCACATTATCCATGGACTGGTCGACCTTCAACGGCCTCCATTCCCAACATGCAAAGATATCGGGATATTCCAAAACGTCATCCAGACGATGCAGGCTGGCGGAGGTGAAGAGTCTCCCGACTTAGTGGAGCAGGGAAGTGATGAGATTACATTCCTGCGAACGCCTGGGCATGTATCTGCCCTCAAATCACCCGGCCTCGAAGATTTTCTACAGAAGAACGGCATTAAGTCACTCCTTATCGCTGGCTTAAGTACTTCGGGCTGTGTCCTTCGTACGGCATTAGCAGCTGCCGACGCTGAATATGTGGTCACTGTTATCTCTGATGCCTGCGCTGATCCAAAGCAAGATCATCATGACTTCTTAGTAGAAAATATCTATCCCAATCGCGGCTACGTTGCGACAGTTGCCGAGTTCCAAGAAGGCTTTGGGAGCACGAACAAATGTACATGAACTGGGGATATCATCAACGGTTGAATCATGTAAAAGGCTTTCGCTCTCCTTCTATTTCATTTGCATTAGATTTCACGTTTCCTATAATTATAGGCTAACTAGCAGATGAATCGGAAAAGATTTGTTCAGCCCAAGCGATACGTACTTCTATTAATCTAACCCTCTGACAAGGATTTATAAGTGTTTTGGCGCATATGTTTCCAGGCTTCAGGTAGTTAATGAATAGAACACAGCTTATACCTACACAGCTAGTATCAACAACGCCCGCATTTCTAATTAAATGACCCTAGTCTCCTTCCCATGATTGAATAGCAACCGTGCTTTCTACAAAATATTCTCTATGCTTAATTGAGAAAGAATTTCCATGCTAGACTCCTTTTTATCCAATCGGAATTCGATTTAGGGATCTGAACTTGCCTACATGGAGGCTAGAGCATTGATTTCTGACTTCTTCAAGGCTCGCATCATCAGTCGAGAGGAATTATAGTACAGCCATTGTCTAGGAATCAGGAAAATAATCTAGGGTTTGTTCAGTAATTGATCCTCTTATCCATGGATGATATCAGCGGGACAGCTTCTAAAATAAACTTTCGCCTACAACGCCGATTCTTAAGGATCGAATGGAGGTCCGATCACAGCTTCGATGAAGGTAACTATCGGTCTTTCCTCCGATTCCTAAATCGCCACCTGCGCACTTGTCTTGCCCATTACGTTATATAAAGTCACCGGATAAAATCAGCGATGAGAGCTGAACGGACAATTTTATTTGAAGAAACTCCGATACGGAACCTTAAGGCAAACGCTGGAGGGCTTATACTCCCGAACAATTCACCCTCACATCAAGCCCCGCGTGGGATCGACCTTCGCGAACCGATCCGGGGAAAGAGGGGGATGTTACATTCCAACCCCTTTCCCAAGAGCGTTGCTACAAACAGCCCATCACAGATATATTATAAACCTTGGAATACGCCGGAAAATAAATTCACGCCAGACGTGCTCAAACGCTGCCCGTTATAGCTAGGAGCAAACCTTTCAAGGTTGGAACGAACATCCACCATGCGTCTCCTCTGGGTATGGCTGACTCCAGCCATGAGGGTGGCAGCCGCCTTGGCCCAAGGAGTCGACAGATGCCCCGGTTATATCGCTTCAAATGTGCAACACTCAAACAACAACATTACTGCAGACCTCACGTTAAGAGGGAACGCGTGTAACGCGTACGGAGATGACATCAAGGATCTTAAACTCCTGGTTGAATA